>JBAMYA010000011.1:9154364-9190075 GCA_037176975.1 Arrhamphus sclerolepis | reverse complement strand
AACATTGATCCAGAGGTGGTGCAGAGGCTACGGGACTTCTACAGGCCCTTCAACATGAAGTTCTATCAGATGACGGGACATAACTTTGGTTGGGATTGATGTGAAAGTCATGAGAAACTTTCTTTTTTTTCTTTTTAAATCTAAGTTTGTTTGTTTTTTTTTCTTTGTTTTTTTCTTCTGTCATTCAGTGGCAAGACGTGGAGATATTGCTTTATATATGTAAAATGTACAGAAATCTATTTTATAATAATTTATTTTTTATTTTTAAGCAATTAATTCACAAAGCTGCCTAACCATATTTGTACATAACATCTGACCCACGTGTTTTTAACATTCCTCATCCAAGGTCTGAATCCTCTTGCTCGGCTCTCGTGGTCCTGCAGACTCAGTGGATTCACCAGCGCCTCATAATGCAGATAATCAGGCTGTGGTAGAAAACAAAATACAAAAAGCACTACGTTACGAGTACGGAGTGCTTATAGAGATGTGTAGAACACCTGTCCACGTACGTCTTCATTTATATTTGCATTATAACTTCATCTCCGTCCTCTTCAAAGCCTCAAAGTCTGATCTTTTTTATTTATTTTTTTTAAATCAGGTGTTTTCGTACACTGGCGTCAGCCAAAGCAGCACATCTCATGTCCCATTCCACTCAATAACGCTTTGATCAATAGGCCTAATTGATACTCATTGTGTCACTCATGCTTAAAGCATACAGCTGCCCTTTCATTCTCAGCGCTCCTGCTGCCTGCTCTAATGAATGACCCATCCATCAAACCTTGAATCCCATCTCAGACCACATAAGAGCTCGTGTTAACATTATGCTAATCGGGTAAAGGTAACTGGCGGATCGATGGAGCTGCCGCTCTCCACGTTGGCTCAGAGCCAGGCTCTTGCCCCATCCGCTCGGATCAGAGGTCACACAAAGTCTCATCAAATCAAATTTCCTTGAAAGGCATTTGATTTGTTGAGGAAAGTGGAGCTGGAGCTCGGCGGGTCGGGAAGTGAGCGCCCCTGCTTTCACGGCGAGATGGAAAATCCTCGCGTGAGGCCGTATCGGCCAGAAATCGGGCATAAAGATAGAAAAGATGACAGATGAGCAGCAGCTCGGTTTCGCCTCAGTGGAAGGGCGCTTCTTCAAACAGAAGACGTCCACCAGAGCGGCGTCTCAGATCCCAGACTGGAGAGATCAGAGGAACAGGAGAGGTTTTTGTGACGCGCTCGCAGCACGAGAATAGCCTGAGGCAGGGTTTCAGTGTCAAACCTCTGGTGTCATCACAAAACCTCATGTGCCATCATGCATGGCCTATATACTTTATGCCTTATTCACCCTCGTCATCTTCATGTTTCCACCTTCCACAGCAAATCCTAAATCTCTACCTGTTGCCAAGAAAAAAGAAAAGAGAAACCACTTTGGTTAATATCATGTTTCACAGTTTTTTTTCTCTTTCTACTTGAATTCTTGATATGCAAGAGGGCAGATATGTATAGTTATCATTCTTTGATGTGGTGTTTGTACAGCGGATTGCACGCTACCATCAAGGCACATGGCGGCATTTGTGTTCTGCTCTGCTATTCTGTGCTACACGATGCTATGCACGCTCAGCGTGGTGGCCTGTATGTAAATGCAGGCACGATGGGAAGGGATTACGAACATCCAGAGAAGGGTTTAATGTGTTTACGTAGAGCCCAGACTGAATGTACACAAGCTATCCTCACTGAGAGCCCTCAAATCAATTTTAAAGGTCACATCACCACTTAGGGACAAGTTCTATTTGTCCTTTTGAAGTTAAGAAAATGTCGTGCCTCTTTAATCGACCAATCCAACACAATTAGCCTGCTCCTGTCATACAAACAGATAATGACTCATTTTCCAGTTGAAACCAGCTGCCTGGTTTAGCCTCAAACCAGCGGCTGGTAGCAGTACACTGTATTTTTTCTTGTGAGTGTTTGAGGAGAAAGCCTTCATAAACCCAACCTTTCCCCTTAGTGCAATGTTTGATTATTAAAAACAAAACAAAACAAAAAAAAACATTTATGAATGACTTCTGTTAACAAGCTAACACATCCTGGAGGGAAATAAAGGCATTTTCCTTGACGGAGTGCTGCTTTTTTCTGATCACGTTCGTGTAACTGAGGGGATGTCTGACAAACGAAAAACACTCGCACTCATGGCTTCACTCCATGATGCTGCATCAGTTACGGTTGAGTTTTATTCAACCTGTTTTCAGATCTAAACAAATTTAAAAAATGAGAAAGTTGGAAATGTTTGTCTTATCCACATATAATATGTATCTAGACTAGTCAATCTGTATATACAAAAATGAAAAAAATGTGTAAATCAAGTATTTTGTGGTATGTACATCAAAAGAAATAATTTTACACAGGGCAAGAGCAAAATGGAACATATGTTTCTAGATGATTAAATCATGAGCATTCATAATATTTCTTTGTAAGAAGAAATAAAGAAAGTATATATTTTACCAAAATGTCTTGCGTCTGACTTTTATTTCCTTGATTTTCTTCAAAGGTTTGATGTACAGTGTTTTCACAGCAAATTAGGCGTGCAAATATCAGCTTTCAGATGAATGAATGTTATCTGGCTACTCAGGCCAAATATGCTGAAGGGAAAAATCAATCAAGAGCTGACATGTGAGCACTTCTGGTGGAACATGACGTACAGTAACAAAGAAGCTGGAACAGCCTCTTTTATCACTAAGTTCAAGTGCTTTAATATGTTGGGTTTCTTAGCTGGGCTATTTCTTAAGTAGTTTTTAACACATCTGGGATGAGCTGATTTCAGACTCATATTATGATCTGGATTATGCAGAATTCCAGTGAGTTGGACTGAACTGCAGTACGGTTTGGGCTTGGTTTATATTTAACGATAAAGTTAGAAATCCTCCCTGTAAACTGCCTTAAGATGACTTGTGAAGTGGCGCTATGCAAATAAGTGAACTGAATTTAATTAATATAAATTAGTCTGAAAGTGTCTTATAATTTCTGACAATGAAATCTTATGACTCCATCTACTTTCTAGCCAATTAAAATGCAATCAAGTATTAATTATTGTGACCCAGTGCGTTTATAAAGAAACCAGAGTTGTCCTCTTTTTCATGAACCATGACCATGAATGCCTATTTAAAAAAAGAAATAAAAAAAAGCATTTTTGGCCCAAGTAAATGCAACAAGAGAGCAGTTTAATTTCCATGTAATTTATTGTTGGCGCATACTGACCACATCCCTGCATCAGTCGTAGCCTCATCGCTCATCAACGTGCAGTCTGCACAGACCAATCTACATCATATCAAAGGTTACGCAGATGCAAATCAGTGTGAGATGTCATAATCTTATAGGATTGCAGAAATCGTGCAGCGAATAGGAGCCCTAAAACAAGTACAGATACACTTCTTTTTGGATGTGTAATTATAGTTTTAGTTGTCCCTTGTCCAGCTCAGCGTCTACATGAACATTCTGGACATCTGAAACACACGTCAGTATCAGTTCTTACCACTGAATGTAAAATGATTGATCTAATAATCCTTTACATCACCACTGGAGTGTTCCTGAAGCCTTTTTTTTCATATCATGCAACACCATGTTGAAAAATCAAATAAACCATTTCATCATCAATCCACCTAAGTGTTTTCAGGACGACTTTGTCAAACAACTAATCATATCCTGATGTGCCGTTCCTGCTGTTTGTCTTGAACTGGCCACTTCGTTAAGGTGAGCTGCTTATGCTAATGTTTAGATATGGTGTTTTGTCTCTGCGGAGCAGGTATATGTGTCAGTAAACCAACTGCTGCATACTGTAGACATTCTCAACAGAACTTATTTGTCATTATTAAATCGAGATCAAGCATAGGTTAGAGTTTCAGTTTCACTCAGGCTCAGATCCTTAACTAATCAACGTCACTGGTAACGCCTTAGTGAAAATATAATCAGTAAATGTACTAAATTATTGCTTATTATCTATATGCTGTCAAAACTAATGCTGTAACCTTAGCATTTGTGTGCTTTCATGTGTATATGTGAATGTTTAAATCATTTCTTAGCTCATTAACTTCTCACTTCAGTGTTAAAGTCATCGAGGAAGCTCAGGTGTAGCATGGTGACACTGACAGTTTAGCTTAAACACTACAAAAGCAATATTTACCCAAGTGCAAAAAAGCATATCGACCACTTTTTACATCATGCACGTTATTTTCAGTTAAATTTTTTTTCTCTTCAATAATATCAGGACCTATTTGCTGACAGTGAACTCTGGAGCTTTTTAGAGTCTATAACTTTCCTGTTTTGAGAGGAAAAACATTTTTTAAAATTTTAATTATTTTCTTGTTGCAAAGAGGGTCCACAGCTGGACTGGTCATCTGTCTCTGGCTGACTGACACCAGTCTCTCAATGCTGCTCCTCAAGTAGCACTACCCTGCAGGTCTTGGGTGTTTCCCTGTGTAAATGCACATCATTCAATGGGTGGCCTCATTCGCTTGGCATCAAGGTCTGCAGAAATCTGTCAACGATGCCTTGATTTAAGCCAGGTTTGCTGAAGCAGGGAAACGTCTGAAACATGCAGGGCAGCGGCGCTTGAGGCTACGGTTGAGAAACGCTCATCTACCTGCAACCAATAGACTTAATAGAAAGAACTGGACAAATCAAGTGTGCAAAGGTAGCTCCGTCTGTCTGCTTAGCTAAGCTTTGCCTCCAGATGCTTCCAGGCCGACCCAGAGTTGGTCGACTTGGTCTATCGGTCAAATTAAACGCAGCAAGACATCTGTAAATTATGAATGATTGTGATTTATGTCTTTGTTTACAGCTCAGAAGTCAAGTTCACCAAAAATACAAAGTAACGCAATGCAGCTGTGACCTTGATCTGGATCAGTGTTTCTCATCGGGGGTGGTACGGTCCCCCCAGGGGGAGTTGGAGTTTCTCATGCACAACTGCTAAACGATCTCCATAGCAACGCCTGTAAACAAACCCCTACCAGCAGCAGAGAGAGCAGTTGGACAGTGATCAGATCAGGAGGGCTTCTCACAGCAGTCCAGTTTTATGGGTTAAGATCGCATGGCCAATCAAAATGCAGTCAAGCATGACAGCGTTTTAAAACTTTAATACCAGAACTCAATCAAAAACCACAATAAATAATAGATAATTACAAATGCACACCATTTAGTTCCTCTTTGTTTCCCACTGACTATCTGCAGTAGCACAAATGAAATAGACAGGTCTGTAATAAAAGGAAGCGAAGAGCGTCGTTGGTGCAGCTGCAGCTGTGTTCACTCTGAACTCATGTTAAATAAGAATACATCTGAACGTCAGCGTCAGTCCTCAATGATAATCAGCTGTTTCACCTGCCAGAATCTGGCTCAACAAGTTCAAAAGCAATGCTGAACTGTGGAGCAGTTGAGAAGACTGAAGATGAATTAAAAATCAGGATTCAGCATTTGGGGGGATAGAAGGGGGCCACGATGGGGTCCTGGGGCATTTTTTCATAAAAGGGTGAACACACTCATCTGGCCTGTTACAGTTTGTTAGTTTGCACTGATTATAGAATTCATTTAGTGTTCACTTTTCCTCTGTTAGGGTGACATCAGGTAAACTGGGCCAGTTTTAGTAAATCACTCATAAACCGAATGTTACAGCTACTCCAATGACGCCTCCCGTCCCTTAGCGAGTGAGTTCCAGCTGCCATCAGAGTCCCGAGAACTAGGACCACATGCTATAGGAACAGATTTGTCCCATTAAACATGAGATACTTTACTGTTTTATTGTTGAGGTCTATTTTACTATTTATTTATTTATTCAAGTCTATTTATTAGACACCCTGATCCTGGTTTCAACCTTTATTTATTGCTCCTTGCCTGGTGGCCAATGTCTACTTTTATTCTGTCCTGTGAGTACCGGCCATGTATGTCTGTCTTTGTGATGTCTTGACCTGTCCTCTGTATCCGTCCTGTCCTGTCCTGTGCTGTTAATAACGTGCGTGTGACACCTTCTCCTTTTTACTGCCAAACAAATCTACTTACGGGTACTAATAAAGTCAAATAAACTGTCCTTGTGATTTTTCCCAGTTATAGCCTGTTTGTTATATATATATTTTGAAATAATCTTATACAATTCCTTAGTTTGTTTGTCAAAGCTTTTGAAACATCAGCTGTGTCACATTTTGTGATTGAACCGTAATCAAGTAAAACCCCGATCAACAAAAATGAGCAGCTGAAATAAAAAGGAAAAATCAGAGTCAGGTCTAGTTAAGCAGTTAGTTAAGTTTAATTTCAACACAAAGGAACCATATTCTTAACTTTCCATAACACGGCTGCAGCTCTGAAATTTTAGCTGTTGTTGAATTAAAGGTGTATTGTACTTCCTGTTCATATATTAATGATATTTCTGGTCCCCAACTTATCTTGACAGTAAAACAAAGCTCAGGAAGTTTCTCTAAACATTTTTTGTAGTTTGTTTTGTGAAGTTACGGAAGTATTTCTTTAACTGAACATAATGCTGCCTTACAGCAGATGCACAGCAGAAATACTTCAGTTATATATTGAAACTCCTAGATTCCTTTCCTGTTAAGTCATATTTTACAGCACAGTTGTGTTTCCTCCTCCTCTGGTAAGTCCTCCTCAGAATAACAGTGATGGATGTCCAGGACGACTTTAAGTTTAGCAGGTTCGTAACTCCAAATCGAGCTCCACATCGTACGATGCGAGCGGCTCGACGACGGCTTTCTAAGAAGTCATATGACCAAACATTTCCTGTATGTATTTTCTGACAGTGTCATAAATCCTGCAGTTCTGTCTGCTGACAAGCCAATTAAAATGCTGCATGAAGTGACAGTAATTGAAGCAACTTGGCGTCAATCTATAAAAAAAAAGGAAGTAAAGTGTAAATCATAACAAGCTCTGATGAGAGCTCACATCCTCGTCCCTTGTGACTTCTTTTTCTCTTTTTTTTGATGCACATTAAAGTTGCTGTTAAAGTGAATTTCAGTTCTGTGTTTTGCTGGTTTGCTCTTGTTTACCGTCAACCTGATGATGCTGCCGTTCCTGACCTCGTACCTAAGATTGAGCTGACTCAAGTCAAACATCTACAGACGTGATGACCTTTCATGACTGTAGGAAAGATTTAGTGCATCAGAGGATGCAGGATGACTCGCACGTGAGGCAGGAAGTTCCTTTGCTGTGGCTGCTACATAAAACCAGAGACAGCCAGTTCCTACATGAATACATGTAAACCTTTTGATGACCTGTAAATGTGCAGTTTTGCACAGGAAAACCACTTAATTCAAGAATTAACACATTTTTTCTGTGATATTTAAACAGTTTTACTAAAGTTAAGTCTTTAAGTGTTAGTATTTTTTTGTTCCAGCTTCAACTTGTGTAATTTTAAGGGTACTTAAGAGACACCTGCTGTGTAGAAAACTGCTAATTAATTCAGCCCAGCATGGTTTCAGGCTGGTATCTAATGCTACTACATGAAGTGTGAACACCTTGTGCATGTTGCTTCGTTAAAGGTGGATCAAATAAGCGTTCGTGCCTCAACACCGAATACTAATTAGATATTATTTCCCTTTAAAATGCAATTGGTGGGAGTGAAAAGGCTTTGGACAGGCTCACTCTCTGGTTGCAAAACTGTCCTGGCGAAGCCTTTACTTTTCTGTTTTGTGTTCAGTGTGGCACTATGGTTGTGGAAGTGTGTGTGTGTGTGTGTGTGTGTGTGTGTGTGTGTGGTTTTGTGTGATCCATAGCCGTGTGGGAGGTTTGGCTGTTGGTGGCGGTGGGTCTGCCTGCTCATCGGAAATGCCCGTTTACCCGCACCCCGACTCCCTGTAAAAGCAATCAGTGTTTCCTCGTGGCTCCTAATGAGATGCACCTCCAGGGCTGTTTGTTTACGAGGCTCTGAAACACCTTTCTGCATTAACAGAAGTTTCATTCATAAAAATCAGGGGTGTTTACAAATCTGTGCACAGACGGGGATGCTGACGTCAGTGTTTGTGTTTTTTTTTTTTGTTAATTCCCATCCCGGACATATTTCAGTAAAATGTCACACTGAGTTTGTTTGTTTTTTGAAGTTAAAAGTTTGATCCCTCCGTGTCATGTCTATATAATTCATCACTTAATGTTAAGTTGCAGCTTGAGGCTTTGAAGTTCTCTAATTATTGTCCTATTTGTTAGATATAATTTGAATTTTTTCTGTCACAGACGTCCTTTCATTTATTTTAAATCATGCTTAGCGCAAGTTTCACTGAAAAAAAAGGGCCATATAGTATAGCTTAACTTTATTTTTACTCTGTCAGTCAAAGGTGTGCACTGATCTAGATCTGTAGTTAAAATTAGCTCTGAATCATTGTTTTCACGTTGTGCTCTTGCGGGTAACGATGCTCTCCATCTGACTGACACATCCAGGTGGTTGTTTGTGTGTTTTTCGTGTGCTTTCACAGACAAATCTGACAAAGGAGCCCTGCTGCAGCGCACTACTGAAAACTTAGCTTATTTGTATAAGGAAGCCCTAAACAGTTTGAATGTCCTTGTAAAGTATCCATTGTGAAACTTTACATCTGAATTCTTAATTTACTTCATTGCAGCAGGCTGAATAAAGCATATTTTACTGGAATCAAACTTCCTGCCCCAGTTCGTATTTACTGAGCGCACCAAGGAGGCATGTTCCTGCCTTCCAAGCCCCGAGGACGATACGGGCTGTAATGAGTGGAACATAGCAGAAATCCCCACAGCATACATGCTGTGAGCTCTAAATAAAAAGGTGCGTAAATTATGTCTTTCCTGTCTGTCACAGACTTCATCCTAAAAACATTAAATTTAAGTAGAGAGGGGATCTGGGGTATTCCCACATTACTATATTTACCTGAAAACTAAGTCTCCACATCGCTTAAATTAGGTTAATAAGAATAGAAGGCTGAAAACATGCTGGGGATGAACTGATATTAGGAATATATGTATGCCAACATGCCAGCTGCAGTCTAGAGTCCTCCAGTGGGAAATACCAGAGCCTAAATCTGTGGGGATGGTGTACACCAGTGGCGCTGCTGCTCCAGAGAGCCACTTAACCTCAGTGGAAAACATATCACGCACAGTAAACATCATTCTGTACCGGAGAGCGACATGCGAGAGTGTGCGCAGAGCTGTCGGTAAACATTGAACAAAGGCGACATGTGGCTTGCAAGGCCAACCCACTTCTCAGTATCGACGCAGGTACCGACTTGCTTCTCATCAGAAATCATTGTCTGATATTTACACGTCTGGAGCAGGATAATTGCTCAGCTGGAGCGCTGACAGACATGCAGGAGATGAGGACAAACAGGATGTGGTGGAAGTGGTGAAAAAATAGTTAAGAAAAGCCCCGGTCAGAGTGGAGCTTGTTCTCCTGGCGTGCATCCAGCTTGTTTCCCTGAATCAAAGCCACCTGTATTAACTCGTGACTAACCTGATTAACCTGTTCATGGATCCAGCAGATGCAGATACAGCAATGAGAGATTTCTGGGCTGGCAGCCAAGTGCGCCATCTTGAATGAAATGGTTTGTGTAATTAACAGAGAGGCTCATCACAGTGACAGGGGGTAATTGTAGCGTTTGCAGATGATGTCTTATTGTCATCGAGGGTGCCTCCGGGGCTGTTATGGGTACAGGCACTTGCAGCTTTGGGCTTTCAGATGGGAACAGACACCTGGCAACACTAGACATGTGAAACCCCTATTCACTCTCCTCCCTCCCTGATTCAAACCCCTCTCTTCGCCGGGCCTTCCCATCCCTTGGCGCCGTACCCCCTGAGCAGGTTGCAGCGTGGTGTCTTTGATCACATTAGCTTCACGTTGCTGCAAATCAATTGCACAATAACCAAACGGCCTTGTGACACTGGCTGGATGCATGGCAGAGGGGCTGCAGGGGGAGGGTGGGGGTGGGCATTAAAAATTTAGGCCGCTCCCCTGTTAGATCTCAACATGAAGCAGCTTTTAAAGAGGAAATGGTAACGTGGTGCATGGCTTCACATGCAGTCCTGTGTTGTACCCCAGGACTGGCTCCAAGCCTGCTGAACACTGTTGTTTCATGCTTTTTTGTGCTTTTTTGTTCTATGTTGTGTTCTTTAATTGGCTTTTCTATTTCTATCATCTGTGTTAATGTTTTCTTTCAATTCTGTGGCTCTGATCTGAATATACACTGTTAAATCTGTTTATTTAGATAAGTGGTGTTGTCATGATGTGGTTGATCTGCTCTTTGTTCCTTTTTATTTCAACATCTTCCTGACAAGTAACGCAGAGATCATTCGAGCCCTTTTTTAATCACACAAATAAACAATTTAAAAAAAAAATATTTTTAGTTTGGTAACTGAAAAACCTCAATGGTACTTAAACGTGCCAAAATGGCTATTTTGAAGTCTATTCTAACATCCTTCTTCTCCTTCCTATTACACAGTCGGGAAGTGAGGCTCGGTACAGGAAATGGACAAATGTTATTTAGGTTTTCACTTTATGAATTTGAAGAGATATATAATCTAGGACTGGGATATGTTTGCCAGGCATAAGTTATTTTTTGGTCTTATATGTGTGTGTATGATTTATTTTGATAGCAAATGCTTTCAAATAAAGCTTGTAGTTGCTGATATTTAATCATTTGGACTTTGATTTGTCATTTCAAGTATGAATCTCAACAGCAGGCCTCATTAAATGGGTGTTAAATCAATAACAGATTTCTGTACTGCATGCACTGGTCCTGGTCATAACGCTTAAAAATGACTTTCAGCAAAAACAGAAGAGCCACACAGTAAATTTGGAGGTGCATATTTACACATGTCAGTGGAATTAAGGAGGAAGGAAAGATAAAGAGCAGACTGCACACTTCTAAAAAAAAAAAAAAAGGATGAATAGTCTCAGTGGAAGTCCCCACAGTAAATGAAACCACAGCAGAGATCAAACAGTTAACTACCTTTTCATTGCAAATATGTCACTTTTCACAAAAATTTGTGCGTATATTCTTTTCTAAACTTAAGCTAAATTCAGATTAGGTTTTAAGTTAATAAACTATTAATCGTCGCTAAGAATTGATGCCGTTGGATTAAGGCATAAAAGGTCTTCTAGATGCCAAGCAGAGACCCTTACCTCTAGATAATTACTGGACCATGCCTCCCTGCCCTCCCATTTCCCCAAACAACATTTCCTCCATCTTCCAGATGTCAGGCGTGCTGCAGCAGGCTGGGCCTCAGAGATGTTAGGGCAGGAGGAAACGCAGGGATCAAGAGGGAGTTTATCTTATCACTGCAGGTATAAAAGAAGATTAGAGACCAGCACGTGCTCACGTTCTTGGGGGGGAAATGACCGTTGAAACAGAGGTGGCTGCAGCGGGGGTCCTGTGCAACTCAGTTACACCTGATATCAGTTCCTTTCATCCACTCCAGGATCAGGCTTTAGCTAGTATCCTCTTATGCCCCCTTTTGTGGCCCTTTTACACGGGAAGATGAATTGGAGTTGGGTTTATTTGCATATGAGAATCTTTAAGAACATTCAGCTATGACAGAATTTGCTACTATCAGCTTCACTCTGGTCTTTGTGGTCTGGTTATTTGAGCAGCATTTTCAATGTTGGCCTGAACTGCCTTTATATAATCTGAAATTTTATGTACGACAAAATTTGAGTTTACTATGGAAATGTCAACATTTTTTTGCCAAAGCAGTCTTAGTTCTCTGCAGAAATGTCCTCTTGAATTACAGTCTTTGGTGATTTTTGTTTACATGTCACATGTTCAGCTCCTACTGTCAGTTCCTCCTGCACATTCATGACAGAACTCATGACAAAAATAGCATGAGGCCTCCCTTCTTGACATATGAAGCCTCTTCTAGCCCTGTAGAAACATGTATTTGCAGCCTAACATGCATTTTTGTCTCAAAATCACCAAGAGAGGTTTGTGTTTTTGTAATAAGGGAAATGTAAAATTCTAGCTGAAGGCAGGTGGGCTCCGCTGATTAAAGAGAATTAATCAAACAACTATAAGAAGACAGATGTTTTGACTGGTGTTGATATTCCTGTGAGGATGCTTGAGCACGAATGATCAGTTCTGCTGGTGTTATATATATTTTTAATGGTGCCTGATTCCTTTTTTGTGTGTGTTTGAGGTACTTTGAAGTTCATTCTGACTCCTGCTCAAGAAGAAAGCATTCCTTTTAAATACGTTGATAGTTGCTTCTTCATTTGTGATTGCTTATATGTGCTACTCAAACCCACAAGTAAAGTTGTTTTTAATTGCAGAGGTTGCAGGATTATATATAATACAGGCATCCTGCCTATGCAGTAAAACGTAGACTTAGGCTAGAAACACCCATGAAAATAACTGTGTGAACTACTTGGTCTTGGTGAGTCAGACATTTTCTGAATATTAACAGAAGCCGTCAACAATTGCTACAAATGATCTTTTCTTGGTCTGTATACATTTGTTGGCTTGGTGCCAAGGTTGGCAGAACCCTCATGTTTTATACAAGCTATTTGATCTTGTGGCATATTTAAGTTTTCTTGCGGATAAGTTAGAGTGAGGTTAAATGTGTCCTTCATCCCTCTTGGCAGTCCCCCACCCCCCACCCTCCACACCTCCCCCAGCACCACCAGATCCATCACACAAATGTTCTTGTTTTTCAAAGATGGGCACATCACAACTTCCCCTCCACTCTGCCAGTTATTAATTTAACTTCCTGTTCTGGCACGACTCAGGCTTGATTCTAATTCCTAATTAAGCAACAATGAAGCACTTTGCTCATAAATATTAAAGATGTCTGGTCTGGCGCAGGTAAATCAGTGTGTGAGGAAACATTGTGATGCAAACGGCATCAAAGTCATGACTTATTATCAAAAACAATGAATTGGTGGATGTCATGTGACCTGTGCAGCAAGTCTAGTAAAATGTACGTTTGGTAAACACCAAGGAGCTCATCCTTGTTAACTGCAGCAGAAATAGTTGGTTAGTGGCTTGACAGAGCATTCATATTTATGTAGGGAGAAAATATAAAGGTTTATTTCATGACACAGCCATGAAGCATGTGTAGGCCACGAACAAACGACATTCTCTTCTGAATCCTCGTAATATTAAAGGCTTTTCCAATTTGTTTGAGGTGGAAAAAGCTGTCACTTTGAAAAATAATTTGTGCAATAATCTTTGACTGTATGGAGCACATTTTAGCATCTGCCTCTTTCTGAATATTGTCATGCAGCTCCTCGGCTTGACATGTCTGGCGTGTCAGAGGTGTATATGAGTCATCGCTCACACAGATTTGCTGGTCGCATGTCACTTGTATCATCATAGCTGCTGTTTCAAAGCACCACAGGGAACAGGTGGATTAGATGAGATGAATTAATTCATTAGGAGGGAAGAAAGAAAAATAGCTGTGGTGAGAAGCAGAAATTAAATGCCACAGCACATTTATGCAACCTTGTCACAAGCATTTGCATATGTTGGTGTTATAGGGAGGTGACGGGGACACCTGCTGATTAGCAATTTGTTCTGCTGAAATGACAAAAGAATTGTATTAAACGTGAGCAGAATTAACTGATAAAGCCCAACTTGACATAACAAAGAATAAACTTATACAAAAGGCTGGCAATCCCAAAAAAAATCCAGTTTAACTATCTCTGCACAGCACACCCCTTGTGCTTATTTGTTTGCATGAACACATCACTTGTGAATGCCAGTTTTAATTTGCTGATGCACACTTGATGGTGGACTACACAGGAGGGTGTGATCAAGCAGGAGACAGAGCTGTGTAGGTGTGTGTGTGTGTGTATTGTGATTATTGCACCACCCCCCTGCTGAGACACTTAAATGTGGTCAGACACACACCGACTGATGGCCATCAATAATGCACATGGCAGAGGATCCAGAATCTCACGTTATCACCAGGGACAACTGGTCTGTCCCTGCTGGAGGCAGATAGATGGTTTCAATTTTGCATCTGCAAATGGAAGTAGGGGGGAAAAAAATCAGACTAGCCTGCAAGTTGGTGAAGGAATATCATCATTCTGCCTAATGTGTGTATTTTAATATTATGTGGAAAACAAGTTGTTTTAATGGTTAAAGCATTCAGTGACAGATGATGCAATACCTCACAGTCCATCAAATGGCCCTTGTCCAGCTGTTGGCATAATAATGTATTAGAAAGAGAGATGGTGAGAGCTGGAGGCAAAGATACTACATTTGAGCGAAGAAAATCTCCAAATATTCTATATTTCAGGACATTATATCTAATGGTTATCACTCTGTCGTCATGGATGAGAAGTTTATCTGGTCTCACACAAAATATGAAAGGGGATTTTAGAACTCATTTACACCAACATCTGGGATTAAAGATGATTTTTTTTTTTCCTGAAAGATATTTATCTTTTTTGACAAAGCTGCCTGCAGTTGAAAGTTGTCATGGTCTGTGGGGCTGTGCATCAAAAAAAGTAAATTGGGGATCTGCAACATGTCTGAGTGTGCACGTGCAGGCGTGTGCATGTAAGCACAGTGAAGTTTCAGCACAACATCTGCCTCAGGGAGAGCAGAAGTACATTTCATCTTTGTTTTGGTGAGGTCACATTCAGACCTCAGTGGTAACTCTTGCTACTGCACACTCAATAGCGACCACATTAATCTGGAAACCATTGCTCTGCCACTTCCTTCTGCTGGTCCAAGACAAAACAACCCACTCACAGCCCCATTCAAGCCCTGATGAGAGGGGCCCGGCCTACCTCCCAGAGTTCCTGCTGGAGGAGCTGTTTGAGGTGGTTTTCTGGTGATGAAGGTGGTGGAAAGTCTATAACTGCCATGTTAACCCAGTGCTGGAATAGAAACGGTCCCAGTTTAGTTTCTTTTCTTTTTTTTTTTTTTCCGGGTGTTGGAGTAAAACGGAGGCCCAGCCAGTCCAGATGTGACATGGTCAGTAAGAGAACGAAGACATATTCGTGGCTGATGCAGTTTTTCCTGCATGTGTTTGCCCCTTTCCTTAATGACTATTACATCAATTACTTGCATCACTGCCACATTTCAATGTCACTTACAGTTTTAGGGTCACTACATTATTTTAATAAATTTATTCATAACAGTCTTCCAGCCCCGGAGGCTGACAGGCATCCTCTTTAATAAGGTGCTGACATCTGTCTGCAGAGATTGCCCACTGAGCATCGTGTCCCACAAATGGGGGTCCGAGACCCTCTTTGTGTGTGTGTGTCTGTGTTTTCATTGTTACAGTAAACGACACACACTCTGGGTGTGTAATATTTGGCTACATGCCACCAATGCACCATGAACACAGCAATAAAATGAACACATTAAAGCTCAAGTCATTGAGTAGTCTCCCAACCACACTCGTATTCAGGATTTTATTCACCATGTGACTGCTGATTCTTCACAAAGCTCTGAAAACTAATATACTTTTTTGCTCCTGCAGACACATGTGTAACTCTCCATCAACAAGAAATTTGAAACATGCCTTTGCATCATTACATGGTTGGTTTTATTTCCTCTCTTTTCCTCCTCCATCTTGCATCTTTTCCCCTTTTCCCGTGCCTTTAGAAGCACTGAAGGCGGTGCTTCTAAGTAGATAAAAGGCCATTCCTCCTCTCCCTGTATCATTAACTATCATTCTGATCAAATGATGACAGTCGTGGGCAGCTCATCACTCTAAAGGTACCCACTCCAGGTTTAAAGCATCATTCAGGCATTCATGTTTTTCATTTTCAGGGCAATGACTTTCTCACACTTGTTTCAAAAAAAAAAAAAAAAATCACTTGGGACTTTTGCAGTTGATGGTAATGCATCACAGAGAATAAAAACATGTGGTGCATATGACAGCTGAAGATACGGAGAAGGCCCAGACAGAGGAAATAATGCAGCTTGTCTGGCAATAGAAGCATATTTTGCAAAAGTTCTGCTCTCAGAAATGTCACATAGCATGAAATTCAGCTTGTTATTTTGAAGATTTTGTGAATGTAAAAGACCCAACTTGCAACACTTTTCTTTTTCTGTTTTTCTTGTTTTTTCAGCAATTCTCCTAGAGGTCATAAAACCTGCACATCCTGCAACAATAAAATGCTCATTGAGTCATGAAATGTTTATTATTCATTAATTAACATTAGTCCCTAAGAAGAATAACAATATTTAAAACTCTTATATGCTCATTGCTCAGTGAACAACCAACCCATTGTCATTATCATAGCATTTACCACAACTGGTAGCATATGGGATATATTTTATATTTTACAGGCTGACAGCAAACACTCTAATTTCAATTTTATCTTTATGATCAAGCATCAAAGTCTATAGGCAGAGTATGTCACATTACTCACATTTAGTGTTAGACTAAATTAACAACAAATAAATAAATCATTGTTTGATAATCAGCTTTAACAAAGATTTTGATTACATCTAGTCGACTAACATGCAGGCATGTCAGTGGGCAGCTATAAGTTTAATGTGAAGACGCTGAATAAACCTTTACTGTAAGAAAAAGTGTGTATCTTCTGGCATTACATGGAGATGAAAACCAACAACTGGCCCAACATATTGGCAAACAAACAAACAAAACGATGGTATCATGAACTGACCCTTTATCAAGTCCCGTCATTGTTGCTAGGACAGACAAAATTATCATCTCTCCCGTCCACTCCTATTGTAAAAACATGTTTTAACATCGCTTTATTGCTAATTAATGCACCACAGAAAACCAACAGCAACTGGATATTAATAAAAAGGAACACTTCCTGTGGTGAGCTTGAACAAGGGGGTTTTCCATGAAAACAGGATGTTTTGATTAGTTTAGCTAACAGCATGGCAGAGCTAGCAGCTGATGCTAGCAGCCTCCAACCAACAGACTTACCTTTAAAAACTAAATGTGACCATTTTTTTTGAGCCAGGGCTCTCAAATATTTTAACGAGTGTCACTTTAACAAGTGCCCCAAGCACACCGTTGAACCATTTTAAGAAAAATAGAACGCTTTTGCGGTTGTAGCTACGAGTTGTAGCCTGCTGCCTAGCCTACTTTGTTTTGGTGGTATAGCTCAGATTTTTGCCTGTTTTGGGATAAAAGTACGCTGCATCTTCACAACACTGTGTGCAGTGTGTTCTGAAGTGTTCCTTTTTGCGAAGACAAGGTTTAACAAAAAATAATCTAATGATTTAAATGGTGATACAAGCAAATAAAAACTATGCTCTTTCCATTGTTGTGAGACGGATATTTTGTCCAACCGAATATTCCGCCCCGGATGTAGCAACGGAGAATGATTTTTCTGGTTGGTGAGTCAGGGACCAATCAGAAGGCTGATAAAGGGTCAAATTCATCTGTTCTGTTTTTCTTGTTTTGTTTTTACTTGCTGCTTGGTTAGATTTAGGCACTAAAACTACCTTGGCAGGGTCGGGACAGATCAGTGCTCAGCTCAAACTGGACTGCTTCAATCTGTATCCCTGGTATACTGGGTAATGATGTGGGAAACGCACTCAACAGCCACTTTATTAGGTACCCTTTGCTAGTACTGTGTTGGATCCCATTTTGTCCTAATTTTTGGTGGCATAGATTCAACAAGATGTTGAATCCTGAATACCTCAGAGAGTTTGGTCCACACTGACTTGGTAGAATAACACAGCTGCTGCAGTTTTGTTGGCTGTACATCCATGATGAGAATCTGCTGTTCAAAATTGCCACTAAAGGATGTGTGCTGCAACTCCACAGGGTCTTGACAAAAACAACATGTGTCACCTCTTCAAAGAATTCAACCCTTGGCAGTTTTCACATCTGTTTTTTTTCTGAAAATAAACTCATTTCAGATTACGTTTAACGATTGACTTCATTCAAAGCTAATAATCGATTATAACTGCTAATAAATCCATGTAAGTTTCAGTCCTTGGGTTGTCTGAACCGATACTGTGGAGCTACAGCTGTGAAAGTGCCCTTAAAGAAAAATATTACGTTTCTTTTTTAGGTGGAATGTCATCAGTGTGTATCAGCGAATTCCAGCCACTCACAGATGAAACATGTTCAGAGTTTAGACAACTCATGCTTTCTGTCCATGTGTCCAGGGTTGCCTCATGTTTTTTTTTCTTTTAATTTGTCAGTGTCCAAAGGGCTGTGCATGTGGCCCAACATGTTGGTACCCATCACACATGCACCAACAGGATCAACAAAATAGTTACTGGACTAGACTTTGTGTTTCTGAATAAAGTATAAAGAAGTGTGGAAGTATAAAGTTGGAACCATTTTCCTGTTTTGACTTGATCTGCCGTTAACAACAAACTCAGAAGCTCATCTTGTGGTTGACCAGAAGTCCTCCATGAAGAGCATATGTGGAACAAATTATTGTTGAATGTGAAGAAACCTGCGTCTTGTAACTAGAGCACGAATCAGCCTTGACATTTCCTTGTGTTGGTGGTACTTGTGACATTTCCTTAGCTTAATTAAAGGACATCCAGTATGTTCAGTCCAGTTTGACATGTGCCTTGATGGATCGTTGCTCTGGAGGCCCAAGTGAGGAAAGTTAAGAAAGAACTCTGTTAGAAAAGTTTTTTTTTTAACGTTTTATTCCACCACCAGCAGGTCATGTGGGATAAATGTGGCAGCTTTAGTTGCATTTTTAGCCAAGTGCTAAAAATTTTGATGAGCTGTTTCTTAAGATCAATGAAATGGCATAAAATTTATACAAGACTAAATCTTGTAAATAGAGACAGTTCCTGTACACGTGCCATAAAAATACCAACTAAAGTGTTTAGCCCAGAAGCAAACTTGTGAAGGACATTGAAGAGGTTGTGCTACCCTCAATACCACTAATCTCCACGTCCTTTTTAATAAGTGCCAATAAAAGCAAACGGCTCCATATTACAGCTCCCATCTAATCGTCCTCTATAAGACTGAAAAGGTGAAGGATATCTATATGTATGTATATAGAAAAGTGATGGGTGATTTTATGTTTTAATAGGCGTTAAAGAATAAAAGTGGAACCTGCATTAATATAGTTCTCTTAAAAAAAAAGGTGAAGGAGGGCATTGATATGTTGATACTGGATGCATAGTTTACAAGAGTGCAAGTGGTGAGAAAACACAGTAAAGTTGCTTTTTCATTTATTTTTTCCTCCCATAGAGAAGCTTGTAGTTTGAGAAGTGTAGATGAAAAAAGAAATAGGGATTACATTAAAGTGTAAAAAGAGGAATGGGAGATGGAGTTGAGAGTCTGACGGGGAGACAAAACCTTGCTACTGTATTCTGTCCATTAGTGTGAGTGGTGGTTGCTGCGCTCTTCATGTTGACTTGTCCTTATTTCAAGCATGTAAGAGTCAAGGGGAGAGGCAGCAGGTGGAGAGGAAGATGGAAGTATGGGAGCAAAGGTGCATGATAATTAGAAACATCACTGTCCTTGCAGGGTTAACTGATCCCTCCTCTCTGCTGGACAGTGTCCTTTTTATGATACAAGTGGGTTTTACAGAGGAAAAATGACCCTGGCAGCCAATTAAAGCAACTTTTTAAATCCTCTCTGATAAGCGGGCTCTTGATACAGCGGCAGTGGACGGCACTTAACCAGCCAGTGCGTGACCCTCAATGAGCATAGAAAAGTATCGACTCGTTCCATGACTCGAGACTTTCTCACCTGAAAGCATGAAGGGCTTCGCAACGGGAATCTTATCATGTTACTCATGAAATTCATCGAGTGAAATTTTAATGGAAAGGGAAGAGCAGATTCTTTTCCGAGAAAATAAATAAATAAAAGTTAGCTCTGGGCGAACAATGTATAGACTCCATCATAAATTTTAACAACTTGCTTTGTGGATTTTAATCTCGTCTCTCGCTTAAATGGCTGCTTTGATGTATCGAGTGTGTGGCCGTATGCTTTGTGAGGGATTTTTCTACCCTCCAGCAGTTGACATGATTGATCCGCACGCTTCATTTATGAAGACTTTTTGGTAAATCTCTTCTGTGTTGGTCTTGTGGAGTAACAGTGTGTAGAAGTGTGCATAGTTCTTTGACTGGTTTTAAAATGAGTGCATAAGGACATCACATCCTTCAATGCTTCAACTTCAATTATTTGTAAAAAAAAAAACAAAAAAAACAAAACAGAAACAAAAGACAAAGAACCTAAAAGAAAAAAAGCTTAATTTCAGAGCTAGTTCCCACTTCAACCTGAGATGATAGATGGATGTGATAGACGTACTGTATAAGCAATGTCAAGTGGACATTACTTATACTTGCATATACATTTACCAGAATATCAGAATGAAAACATACAAACTTTGGAGTACATGAGATGATTTTGATGATTTACAGGACATAACAGTTTTTGGGAACAAATACAAAGTTGAAACATGTACTTCAGCCCTGAAAACTGCTGGGTGGGTTGATGTTGACTGCTGATTGGATATGCTATAAGTAAGAGAAAATGTTGTTCAGCTGTCTCAGTGTTCCCTTCAAGTATGATTCATTGCTCGTCATGCATCACCATCATCGCATGCAAACAGAAATGCAGCAAACATCCATTTTCTTCTTCTGTGTTGATCTCATTGTTCTAATATGCTTTTCTTCTCTTTTCCATCTTCTTTTCTATTTTCTTTTTTTATTTTTGGCAGTTAGCAAAAAGTGGTGCGCTAACACCACCAATTAACAAGGGGTGCTAGTTGTGCTAATCAGTGGATCCTGTCAGGCCCATCACTGAAATATAGACACATCGGCTGAAAGGATTGAGGAGGAGGTCAGCATTTTAGCATTCCTACTGGAATCAGAGGCACAAAAAAAAAAAAAAGAATTTAAAGAAAACTGGTGCTTCAGACCCTTGTTGTCTAGAGTAAAATATAAACTTACATCAGGGGCGGGGATGAAATAAAATGAGAAACAAGACTAACTATGTGACTATAAAACAAAAAAACAACAACAAAATAACAATAAATAAAAATAACAAGGACTGTATTGTGTCTGGTACACCTAATCTAATAGAGATAATGTTTACAAAAAACAAGAAAAAAACATTTTAAACCAAAAACGTAGAATCATTATCAAAAACCAAGATCTATGCCTTTTGCTTTTGTTAACATAGCTGGCTTTTTGGTCGTGTATAGAAAACAGATGGGGCAAAGCTGTAGAACCAAAGTCAAAAGAGGCACATTCTAACAGAGGGAGGGGAGTGGTAGCTTTTATGCTGTATCTGTGTGGTACTTTGATCAAAGCATGTCACAAACATCTCATTAATAGTTTAAGGAATTTTGTCAGTGTTTCATATTTTGTTCAGGTAAATGAATACACATTCAGAATCAACATCCTCTTTATAGCGATAGGAATAAAATGTATAATTACAGTAATATGTTAATTTTAGGGGGGATGTGGAAGGACAGAACTGCTAATTCATGACTCAGCCATGATAGTGTTGTGTTTTAGTGTCATCCACTGGCTAGCTGATTTCCACAGGGAATGTCCACACTAAAATACCCACTCAAGCTTTTAAGATACTTTGTACTCGCGGGCCCACACCTCTCCTCAGCTTCTGCTGAGATGAACAAACGCATCCAAATGAAGCGCAGTAAACAGCCCCATCGAGATGGAGGCGAACGGCCCATCGGTGTGTGCTTTCTCTCTTCCATTTTCTGTCTGGCTCTCTATTTATGCCTCGCTGTTATCTGTCACTGTGTGCATGTGCACTCCTGTTTATGCTCATACAAGTGCATGTGAGGAAGGGAATGGGGCCAGGCCTGCAAACTTGCCGGGAAAAAGACTCCCAGTAAAAGCAAGCGTGCCCCCGAAGAGAGAGGAGAGCGAGACGAAACGCAGAGCTTGACTGTACATTTACAGATGAAAATTTCATGACACTAAATCTAGACAGACTTTTAGTGTCAGTCAGGATTACGGCAGCAGCCCGAGCACTCATGAATTTTTAAAGTGGGAGAGGGATCCCTGGGTGATTGGGCCAGGAGCAGATATGATGAGGCAGAGAAGAGAGCCTGAGAGGAGGGATCGAATTACAGGCAAACAAACAAATTTATCGATACTTGTGAGGGGGAAATGAAGTCAGTCAGCTTTCAAGCTGAATTCCAGCTTCCTGTACAGTAACTAAGGAGAACAGCGTTAGGAGCAACTCACTTCTGGATGTCGCTGTTCTTCAGTGTCTACTCGGCTTACGGTGTAAAAGCTCAGCGTGACAAGATGAGGAACCTGGGAGCGCCTGTGCCGATCAAATGAGTGCTGTGAACTGGCATCAGTCACAAAGTTGTGCCAGAGAAGAAGATCATGACAACTATGCAGTCGTCTCTTTTTAGGCTCAAATACCTGCATGCTATTCTTGTTTCACCTATACCAGAATAAGTTTGTGCTACGATTATATGTACATCTAAAGACTAATTTGAAACTGCAAACTGTACTACTGGCACATACTAAGTTTTGAGAAAATGTATTACAATCTTTAGAATAGTAGTATGTACTTCTACATTTCTTGTGCACAAATATAACTTTTTGGCTAAACCCTGCACACAGCCTGTATGACAGATCTGACGTTTTATTGAATGTTGGTTAGTTTTGGGGGGGAATGGTCTTTGTCTTTGGCTCTGCGTACTCTGGTCCCTCATGACATCGATCATGCAATTTTTTTTCTTTTTCTTTCTTTTTAAAAGTATCAAAGTCATTATGAATAATAGTAATTTAAAAAAATCCTCCATGTGCTTTGTCTTTAGAAAAAAAGTGTCAAAAACACACTACAATGTCCGTGGCTCAATGTTTGGTTGAGTGTGACTTCAAGACACTGTAAACATCGGTGTAAATTAAGACATCGATGATGTCACGAGCAGCTGAACAAATACTGGACAGCCGCTCTGCTCCCCTACTGTCCTCTGCTGTGGCACACATCCAAAACCAGGTGAGATGACACTCCCATATCTGTCTCACTG
The DNA here is from genome assembly GCA_037176975.1 of Arrhamphus sclerolepis. Taxonomy (NCBI): domain Eukaryota; kingdom Metazoa; phylum Chordata; class Actinopteri; order Beloniformes; family Hemiramphidae; genus Arrhamphus; species Arrhamphus sclerolepis. The sequence goes on along the minus strand of JBAMYA010000011.1, from coordinate 9,167,202 downwards.
TAGGAATGTCAGGGAGTGCTCTGTTGACCCAGACGGAGCTGCCACTCAGTGTCAGCGTGCATGTGTGTGTGTGTGTGTGTGTGTGTGTGTGTGTGTTGTATAACTGGGGTGGGATTTTACTGGGGTCTGGCAGGCTTCACTCTCATGCTTCCCAGGAACCGTCTGCTGTTTTCTTGGTGGCAGAAGGACACCAGCAGAGAGGGGACAGGTGCAGGGTCTGGCTTCTGGTTTGGTGTATCTGTACTATCTTACACGCCCCGTTTCTCAGATATTCCTGCCACTCTTTCCACATTTACTCCAACTATGCTTCAACTGGGATTATCTGCATTCATGCCCCTGGTTTTCCTTACGTATATGGAGCAGGATAACAGAAAAAAAAAAGATTTATAAAACCAGATCCTGTTCTTTCTATATCTGATGGATCAATTATTGAATCATCACATACCAAATCATGGAAGTGTATCAGGATACAAAAGAAAAGGAAGCTGTTATTTCAATGGTTATTCTCAGATTTAAGGAAATTTGATTAGTTAGTGACTTCCAAGTGAAGATTTTCTTTTCTTCCACAATTAAATAGTCCATTATTTATGAACTACATTCTTTGTATATCAGCTTATTTAATGCTGAGACTGTTGCATCAGCAGACATACCAACTTATGCTCTTCTGTTTCCTGACCTAAAGTCTTAAAGGTTCTTGGAGATGATTTCAGTTAGAGGCGTTTTGATTGATATGTTTTGATGTTGTAATGAAATGAAACGTGTTTTATGTGATCATAAGTAAACATAGCACACATCTTAGACACAAGCAACTCAACATTATTTTTAAAAAGGCAATAAGATGAAAATAAAGAGAACCCAAGGGATGGCTCACACAGCTGAAAGTTCATCATTTTACCCAAAACACAAATGAATTTGTGCTTTAGCAGCAGTGATACATGATTACAGATGTACAGTGACAGTTTATCTTTGAGCTTCTCTGAATGCAAACTCTTCCTGCACGATCCTTCGCAAACGATGTACTTTTTTTTTGTAAGGACATAATTGCAAACAGTGTGTCTTATTCCATAGATCACAGTTGACAATAGAGCTTCTAAGAAGTGGCAGCTTTTACATTAACATATTTAACCTTTAAAAGATCATTCCAATTGTTCAGAATTAGACTTAATAAATTCTGTGTATTCATACAAGCCAAAACTGTTATTAGAGCTCCTTCTTTGACTGTCAACATCAGTCTGATGCATTTGATAATATTCAACAACCCTCAGCTTGTCTCTTGCTACTGGAATATCAGCAAAAATGTGTGATGAACACAGACAACTGCAGTTTAATCTTGATTAGGGATTAACCTGGGCTCAGTCTTAGCATGGGATGGTTAACTTTGCATCATCATCAACAATATGTATTTATGCAGTTTTCTAAGGCTCAAAGTCAAGCAAAGCCACAATTTTCTGTAACTGCTTGCAAAGAAAACATAGACTCTGCTTGTGTTTAAGTACTCACAGCACAGACCATAGAGGAAAACACAAAAAAAGAAAGAAAAACCCCTGAGAAATGGAAAACTTATTTCTCAGTTGATTCACAGCAGTCACGCTCGAAGCTCTTAAAAACACACTCGCACCTCTGCGCACCTCCACAAAAGTCCCTGACAGACGTTTCCAGCAGTCTGGCAACTTCAGTCATACACGAGGCAGCCCAGAACCTGAGTGACAGGTAGATAGAAAGGGAGGGAGAAAAAAAAATCTGGTGTTTGAACAAATTTCTAGTTGGTGATATCGGTCATTCAACAACGCACCTGAAATATGAGATTCTGAGGAAGGTGTTCAATGACTCTACCAGGTGGGTTCAAGCTGAAAATAAACTGTTGACTTTAAATGTGTCAGCTTTGCCAGACGTTAGAGCTCCGACCTAGAATATTATCTAAAGTAAATTATCATGCCTCTCATAAGATTTTGAGTTAACTGTGATATTTTATATAGAACTGTGTTTCCAGTCCGTGTATGTTATTATTGCTTTAGAAGATTTTCAGATTCAGAAGTTCATTTCCAGAAAAAAACAACTATTTCTTTCTTTCTTTTAGGAACTTTGCATACAATAACTGCACTATGATTAATATGTGTGCAAACCAGAAGGATATGTAACCTCAGTGTTCCCTCTACCATTATATTCAGTGGCAGGCCCCGCCCCCCTTGAAGGTTAAGTTAATTTTATCCGATTTTATGTTCTTTATAATGCCAGATCACAACAGAAGTCATCTAAGGTTACCTTTCATATAGAGCAGGGCCATGCCTTTAATGTTATTAAACCAACTAAGTGGGTTTATGTTATTCTCGCTCACACACAGGCCAGTCCACTCCCACCAGCACACAGAGAATGCACGTCAGGACATATGTCGCGTAAATCACGTAAAAGCAGGCAAAAATATCTGTGTTGTTTTAAACACACGAGATGGCAACACTCGCTTTCCCGCCAGTCGCTCTCAGAGGCCTGTTTCAGACGGGATTCAGAAAAAGACTAAAAGAAATGAAAAGCTCAGAATAATTGCTGTTTTACAACAGGTTCCTGTTCTGCAAGACATAAAACACACAGATATCCAACATCACATCACATTTATTTACCAGCAATTTAATGAAAAGTAATTATCAATTCATTCAAGGAGCATCAAAGGGAATATGGGTTTCATCAATACATTACAATCAAAATTGCTGAAGGAACTTTGTTTTACTCACAGCAGCTGAAGAAGGATACTATTAAAATTATTTGAAATAATTTGTTGTATCAGCCTCTAAATCACGTAGACTATCAGATTCTTATTTTTATGAATACTGCTCCCTTTCTAATAGACTGTGCTACCATCCCCATCATTATAAAGAAAACTGAAGTTTAGAAATAAGTAATGGTGAAAAAAAAAAGAAATAAACTAAAGTTTTTCATGTAACGTATTTGCATAATATGGATGATATTTGTGATGCACAGAAGGATAAGATCATGTTTACAAGGTCATGCAACTGTGCAGAAAACTGAAAGCCTGATAGTATCCCAAATACGTATGATGAGTGCTCGTGTCCTCCATCCCCAGAAGCTGTGAACCCAGAGGCAACGCTTTAACTTGTCCTTTCACAACATTAACAAGATCTATACATTTATATTTCCATCATGTCATTTTTTTACATGCAGTTGTTTACTTGATTGCAGCACGTACACGTTGAAAGCCCAAGTTGCAAAAATGTCTAATTCAGAGGTGAATTCAGGTAAGATACCATCTGCTATCCACTCACCTGGCACAACAGATAAGCCTGCATCACTGAAGAACAAAAAGCTGTTTTTGTTCCTGTTCATGTGCTCAGGTTTAGGCTTTCAGCAGCTGACTGATGTCTGTGGGAACTTTCAGGAACGTCAATTAGGAGTTGCTTAAAATCCAAGCTCCACGTTGGCGTATAGGCCACAGGACGGTGAAAGGGTTAACAGGGAGTAATCCTGTGGATAAATTCAGAGGCCACCGATGCAGCAGGTTATACAACCCTGAGACACATGGGGCACATGTGCGTCTGTCTCGTGCCATCTGCTACGGTGATCATTAGAAAGGGTGTCACACTGAGTTGGGACTCTGGAAAACGCATGTGCCCTTCTTTGTTTGCATCTCCTCCTCAGTAAGCCCTTTGTTGTCTTCAGAGCATAATTTTGAGTCAAATGTTAGATTGGTTTTGCGGGCGAGTTGATTATTTCTTTTACCCAGCAACGGATTCCCCAAATGATGCTGAGATGGTGTCAAAAGACCACAGGCCCTGCTCCCTTGTGGCTTGGCATGAAAGTTCAGATGATGCCTGGCCCCCTGTGTGGAGGCACATGCAACAGACGTGCATATTTATATGAATAGCACTTTGTTTTTAGAGCTTACTTCTGTCTCTGAGGTCATTTGCATCCCTATAGCCCGGTGAAGGCCCCCTAGATGTCTCATGTGTAAGCACACGAGCATGTGCATGTGTGCACGCCTCCCAGCATGTGTTCAGTCATTTGCTCACCTTCTCACAACGATGCAGATGCGAGCCTCATATCGTGTCCCCCATGACAGTGCATGTGCTAACGAGACGGTGTGAAGAGAAAAACAGCAAAAAAATAATTTTGCACATATTATGTAACATAATGTAAATAAGAAAAAGGGCATAGAACATGTGACTGCAGAATGTTTGAGCACATTTCAGCTGCTACCCTGCCGATCAACAGGCAGCTGTGTGAGTTTGTGTGTTTCCAGTTGCGTCTTTAGATAAGAGATTCAATCTATAACCTGAGGGATGAGGGTCCTTTCTTCTGCCTCATGGGGCCTCCACCCCCCCTGCCCCTCCAGACCTCAGCCAGGACCTTCAACAGCTTGAGAGATAAATATCTCATCAATAAACGGCAGCATTTGCGTGGCATCGTGAGAAAGGTACAAGAGTCAAAGACATCAATTACATCAGCACAAGTTGGGTTAAATTAAGATTTTTCAAACACACCTAACGCGCTACCACAGATAAAAGTGAAAGAAATATAAAGTCTTGGCTTTCGTGCAGCAGTGACATTTGGAGTTTATAGATTTGATGATTTACGGTTGCAGAAGCAGTGGTCATTTTGTTTCTTTTTTGTGCACTCTTGAGATTTTCTTTGCCCTTTTTTCCATGAAGATGCTGGTTTTTTTGTTTTTAAAACAACTGCCTGCACTGCTTTGACAACTGTCACACTTTTTTTTACTGGTAGTAAGAATATGATGCCTTTAAAAATCTGTTCAAAGTTGTTTTGACATGGAGGCAGCTAGTAAAAAGCCAAAGTAATGTCCAGAATGAGCCTGTTAATCCAGACAGGTTAAAGGGAAGTCATGCAGGTTGCAGGGTTGAAGTAAAAAAACAAAAAGAACAAGGAGGAGGAAGTTGTAAACTATTTCTTCTCTTAATGGTCTCGGGGAATCTGTGATCAGTGGCAGATACAATGGAGATACCTGGCACACCGATGAGGACACATGGCTGCAGGAGCAGATTCTGGACTCAAACATGTATTCGGTAAGAAGGTGCCAGAGGGGCATGCGTAGAGGCTGACTTATGCTTCTGCAACAAATCTACATCGTAGCTACGGCGTAGGTGTAAAACCCTACAGCATAAGCTACGTATCTTGACGTAATGTATGTGTTGTGGCGATGTATACTACAAGATATGTGATTGGTAGATGTTCAACATTTATCAGCTCCAACTTATGTAAAATATACTTTATCTGCCCAGTGGGTATGTCTGAGCTGCATACAGGAAGTAAACAGTGTACAGTACCGCAGAAAGTGGTGGAATCACAGAACCGTGCGAACAATAACGCAGAAGCATGCATGCCAGAGAGGTACTGCGACGTAGGGACGCATCAGTCAGGCAGCGCTTGTTAACAAAAGACTATACTGTAATCCTGGACGCGTTAGTGTGAAGGAGCATCTCTGCACTCTCCATCCTTCCATCCTCATTTTCTTCTGAGCATCACCGTCACCGTCTCCATCTGACGCTACATGTGAAATCATCAGCGTGGTTAAGCTGCAAACAACATCCTTACATTCATGGATCTCTCGAGATTTGAGCCTCGCTTGTCTCTGCGCTTCCTCCCAACTTCACAACTGTTTTTTTTTTTTTTTTAATGGATTCTTTGCATTGATATAATTGTATTTTTCTTTGATAAAATTTGCTGGATCAGTACTGTTATTCAAAAGAGAAGCTGAGAAAAGAAGCTCCAGTTTAAAAATGCTGCTAAGTGAGAGTTTTTAACAAACAAGCCAGTCAATGATGTAAAGAGGGAGTTCAACAAGCCACAAGAACTGCTCAATAAATCTATCTTCTGCCTCCCCACAGGAGAGACTTGACTTTTGACCCCCTGACCACAGAGTTCTGATAAGACATAAAGAAAGGAAGAATGTTGATGGAAGGCCTGTGTGAAATCCTAAAAATAACCAAATTCATTCACTTCTCCACAAACACTCTTAGCACGCTCACATTGCATGATAATGTGTTGTTTTTCTTCCTTGTTTGACGACAATTTTGGACATAATTATGAGGGCAGAAATACTTTCAGTGACCTGAAAACCAACAGCAACAACATTAGCTAAGAATGCTTCTCTGAGAGAAAGTTACAAACACTGTTTTTGACAACATTTAAAGACCCCAAATAATGTTTCATTTTTAGGATACTCAGAAGTGCTCTGATATTTGGTCCCAGCTTGTTGTTCCGTGTGTGATCTGTCATGTCACCAGGCATGTCTGACCCTCAGAGATCCTCGTGAGTGGCATTTTTTTTAGACCTTTAGCCAATAGAAGGTCAAGTGAGAGCACATAGTCCACGCTCCGTGTGTCAGTGAGTCCATCTGTCATGTCAGCCCTCACGTCTGTCATGATGTTTGATGGATATGGATGTTATGCAGGCACATAAACCACAGTCTCCTGACCTGCCAGTGGAATAACACAAGAACCAGGACCAACATCCCACTGTTGCTGTATGATCAGAATAAATGAGTAATGTGAAAAATATTGTCATTTCTTTACTGTAACTAAAATGCACCCATACAGCACAACACAAAATTATGTTTTTGAGGCCTTAAAAACACCTTAGGTTGATTTTCAACCTCCTTAAGAAACATAAATAAAATTAAAATCTTTCAGCATCAGGATATTTACAATGTTTACATCAGCTGTACTTTGCTGCTGCTTCGTGTCTTTGCCAACTTTTTTTTTCAGGAAAGACATTATGGATCTGGTGGCCTCTTTTGACTGTATTCAGACTGGAAAGGAGGGCAGACAGAGCAGGTAGAAGACATGCAGCTAAAGGCTACAGGAGTCAAGAATGGGTCTCCTGCATTGGGGGGAAGGGAGGTGGGGGTCATCCAGGTGAGTTGTTTGGCTCCCCCAGATAGTGGACTTCTGCAACAAGCTGTAAAACTCCTGCTACTTGCGTTCACATGCATGGTCTAGCTGAACGATGTGACCATTCAGCGCCCCTACTATTTTTTATTTTTTCAGAAGGTCTCCATGCCTCTTTCAACAAATTTCTAATTAGATGCCAGTTTAGGAGCTTGTTTCCCAAACTTGTTTCCCAAAGAATGGCTTAATTAAGCAACATTTCTGCAAAGCATTTTCACCCTTTTCCAGTTCAAATCCTTGCACATTTCTTCCAGTACATTCTCAGTGCCTCCTCTCAGATCCTCTCTTTTGCTCGCTTAGAGGCAGAGTGATATGAGGAAGAGCTGGCAGTTATTTTCTGAAGTGTCCCTTGATGAAGGTGCCACAACGCATGACAGGGTGTGAGAGAGCGACGCAGGGAGAGAAATGGGGGAGAAGTAAACTACAAGTTGGTTGGCAGTCTCGGGGCTTCGCCGTCACTTTGCAGCTCGCTCAGCTTTGCAGGACCCTGAGGAGATGTGCCGCCGACAGGACCTGAGAGAGGTGTTGTCACCCCTTTAAACACAGAGAGAAAAGGCATTAACGGCTGAGGAGAGGAGTGCTGACAGTTCTCTCCAGGACAGGAGGCAGAGCAGATAGGAGGTGATGGGAGCGCTTCCTCCGTGACTTCCTCAGGTGGTGGGGGTGTGGGGGTGAAGGGGATAAAAGGTCTGGGAAATTACAGGAAAATTACATATCGCCAAAAACAGCCCTGGGGGAGGTTCTCGTGGGTAAAACATGCAAGTCATCATTCAGTGTGACGGGACAACGTGCATAAAGTATATTTAGAGGGAATAGTGGAGGGATGATGGGAATATGTGGGGGGAAGGAAATGGAGACAAAAATACAAAAAAATTTAAGAAGAGTAAGTGGAGGATGGAGAAAAATGAAAGAGGATGAGCAGGAGTGAAAGACAAGATGAAAAAGTAAGTCAAGCGAGGGATAGAAGTACACGGATGAAGTAGAAGACAATAAAATAATGAATGATAACATGGACAGACTGAAAATGGGGAAGGGGAAATAAAGAGAGATGGAATAAGACAGCAAGTGAAGTTTGGGGGGGGCAGAAAAATCAGAGAAACATTAAATACGAGGGAGAAGGACCACTCTAAAAGAGACAAAAGAAAAAGAATTGCATACAACGGAAAACAGAAAAGGCCCGGGATGGGAAGAGCATGGATTCAAAGCAGGCAGCTAATAACCCTTCACAGGATCCATCATCTGTGATGTATGCTTTGTTGGAGATGAGCACGTTCAATGGGACAAATTCAGGCTAATTGTAGCTGCATATCCTCCAGAATGTTTGGGACCTCCCACTGCAGGGGTCAGGTCAGCATCCATCACTGAGGGGTGGCCACATGGATCTGGTCCCACTCTGAACACCATTACAATGGCTTCACAATGGGATGTGGTCAGCCGCTTCTCTCCCATAGCTGGGGGGTCAGAGGAACCTGAATGACCAGTGGCCAGCAGTGACCCACTCTTTATTGGTATGCAGGATGAGGGACGGTGGTCAGTGTTGTGGGGGTTGTGGGAATGGATTTAGTGTTAAAGGGGGGATTGTGGTCTCGATGGTTTGCTGGACAAAAGAAGGTGGGGAAGAACTTGAAGCATAAAATTATATATTTCTGTGTGCATGAGTCTATTTTTAAAAGGCAAATAAATACAGCTAAACCTGCTTTTACCACCTCATTTAAGGCTTTGTAATAAAAAGCAGTTCTTCAGGTTTTGCCAGTCATTAATGTTTCATAAAATGCTCCCCTCTTGAGCACATTTGTTGCTACCTTTGATGAACTTTTATAACTTTTATATGCCGTCCAGCACTTGCATGTCTGGTCAGCTTCACCTCGCTGTGGTGGAAATGTAAATGTACAGTTACGATTCAAAATGCTGTAAAATGTTTGCATTTTCTCAAATCTGGATTCCAGAACGCTGTCAGCTGAACTAGATCTTGTCCCACTCTCCGTTTGCCACTCCTGATGGGAATACCAACCGATTTGAAAGTCATGCTATAATTCCTGTCGTTCACCTTTCCAGCGTTCCAGCTCTCGTAATGGATAAAACACCCGGTGAACCCCCTTTCCTCGCTCTCTGGGGTCCAGACATTTTGGTCACGGTCCAGTCTTTCACTGTACGTCCTTTGTTTTCTCTGAATTCTTTAAGTTTTCCTCTTTTTTTGAAAAAAAAGGGTTTCCTGTTTTGTCAAACTTAATATCCTATATGTCATGTCGACAACACGTTACATTTTCTCGTAAAAATCTTTTCTCAGCGGACTGGCCTTGTTTTGATGACAATAGTATCTTCATTTCAGTTTATTTACAGGTGGATGGCTGGATAGAAAGCTTCCATTGGTACAGAAAGAATAATTTTTGACATTAAAAAAAGAGTTGCGTACGAGTCTCTGACTGAGATCCAAGATCAGCAGGTTCTTGACGCGGATATGAAGCTCCCGCTGGAGCTGATCGAGGCCACTCAAGACCACCACTTGGGATCCCACTTTGGATGAGTCTCGGCGCTTCTCTGGACATAGATCCCTAATCTATTTTTGATGGAGGTCACATCAAACTGCACGGAGCAGATAAGCCGGCTAAGAAGCGAGGCATGGGAATGGCCTGGAGAAGCCGGTCAAAGTGAAGCAGCCAGTGCAGATTCCCAGTCCCGTATCAGATCACTGCACCAACATAACCGCTGGCTCCAGGCCAGGGGTCAACCAGTCAGAGGATTTGCACCACAGACAAATCAAATATATAGAGTGTCCTGTGAAACCACAGATTGTTTTTTATAAATTAAAAAAAAGGCCAAGACATCAAGATCAAGATTTATTGCTGCTCTTTTGCAGAGAAGAAGAACACTTGAGTTTCTTCCCTTATATAAGGAAACGTTGTATATTCACGCGCTCTTCGGCTGACTGCTATTGCCTTATCTCACCTTTCTTTGTTAAATCTTCAGTAGCTGTGCAGTATCAGTTCCATATATGTATATATATATATGTATATATTTGGCTTTAATCTGTGTCCAATTCTTTCCTGCTATCAAATCTCCCCCATGGGCATCACTGCACTTGTGAACCATTGAAACCTAATCTCATTTAAGATAAAGGTAGAAACAGGAACCATTGATAAAATGTGGCTTCTCTTTAAACAAAATATTTTCAGCACTAAGACCAGCTTTCACATCAAGTGTGAGGGCCACTTTCATGTAGCACATTACCATTTTATGGCAGTTTTAATTAGTTATGCTATCTTGGACTTAGGTACTTTCCATGTACTACTCCTTTATAATGGACATTTAAATCATCTGATCATCTCTGACTGCCTTCAGCAAATTCTTGTGGACAAAAGAAAAGCACTAAACAAGTAAATAAATAAATGGATAAAAGCCCCTCAAGGATAGTTTTTGGATGTTCAGCCTGTTTCCGATTTTCCACCTCATTTCACAATGTGGAGCGAGTTCATCTCGAAGATGAATACATTTTCAGATTTATTAGCATGTTGATGGATGGACCTCAAGGCTAATCTGTTCCTTACGGGTGATCTCGTCGCTCTGCGGCTTTCAGGTTGGCTCTGGATCCAGTCATTGTGTTATAAACATTTGAAAGCTTGTTTGAAGGGGAAGAAGTGGGAGAAACGGCATTGAGTTCAGTTATCAGGTCAAAACTGTGACCTCCTCGCGTGTTCACCTCTGCGTACTAGGATGGCATGCTTTAACTCTGGAAGCTTACAACTGCTTTTCCCACCAGTAAGAGCTATTCCCATAACCAGTAAGCCCAGACACAGCTGTAAAATACATCTGGATCAGCGAGCTTTAGAGTCTTGTGCAAAAGTTAGTACTCCCTCTTTTAATCCCATGTTGTTGCATTCGTGTGTGTGTGTGCGTACACACTTATGCATGCACGCCTGATTGTCTTTTGTCTCAGTGTTGGGTAAATGCAACCTCAGATGAACAAATATAACTGACATGATGTCAGTCACAAAACTGTTGAAACTATGTGTATTAATGCTCAAATCATATTTATGTACCTTAAACTAATAAATGTGTAAATATAAACCTAAATGTAACCAGTGTGGCAGCAAGTGCAGCCATCACACTGACATCTTGGTAGTTTGGTGGTCTGGAGCATTATGGGTTATGTGTAACACAACGCCAAGATGGGAAAGACATAAGCGGTGGTCCTATTGAAGCAAATGTTACTGCACACTAACCTGGAAGGATTACAGAACCTAAGAGCCTTTATTTTAGAGCCTACAGACCTCCAGAGCATGTTAAATATTCAAATCCATGACAGCAAAGTTGGAACAAGCATGATTTCTTTGGAAGGGTTGCAAGAAGAAAGCAATGAATTCTTTTTCCTTTCAAATTTATTTTAATCAAATGGAAAATATTAATACCCACGTCAATTATTTGTTGTTTTTTTTAATGCTTTTGCATTTGGGATTAAAAGAAGGGACACTAACCTTTGCATGCTGCTGCATTTAGCCCCTGAGCTTTTATTACTACACTTGGGTATTAACCATATAATTTTCATGTTTAAATCGCAAAGTTCAACCAGAGTTTCATCTTCGGTGCCTTTTTCAGCTTCGATAGGTGTGTCTGAAGTCACGCTCCGCTTTGATGTATCATTGGCGTATCTACAGACCTGTCAGTGCAAACTGTTTTCCTCTCACTAAATCTCCTCGCAAACTTGACGAGAAAGTCAGACTCACTGAAATATGCATATAGAGCACGCTGCTACTTTTGCATGAGGGGACCTGGTGCAGTTAATTTGAGTGGAACATGCATGGCTTATTAATATATGTTCACTCTCAATATTTAAATGCTTCTCTCAGATGCGCCTTGCAAACGGGAAAGGAGATGTAAGCGCAACACAAAGACAAAATACAATATAGCTCTGTAACCAGCTTGTCATGTGAAGTGATTTGACATTTAGTAGACACACCGCGTGCTTCAAAGAGCAGAAGGCCAAACCTGTGGGGCATCTCATTGGCAGAAGCAACTTGATTTGGCTAATATAAAACATACCCTCCCGAGTGAGATTAGAAAAAAAAACCCTCACATATGGCTCCTAATCCTCTTGATTTAAAGCACTTCCCATTAACGTGTTTCCAGTTCCCGTCAGATGAAACCTTATTTTCGGTCATAGTTTACTAGAGGCAAGGTTGTTTTTGTTAATGAGCTTAATGATCATTATTATGATCTCAGCAGCTTTATGTGCTGCAGACATTTCATCAAATCATCAACAAAAAAGACAGTAAAAGAAAAAGCTTGAATATCTTAAATGACAATGCAGATACTAGATGTTTATAAAAGTGTAAAAATGTACATTTTATTTTTTTGTTTGAATAACTTAATCTCTAATTTAGTGGGGACTTTGTGTAAAACTTTAATGAATATCTTTCTATATATATATATATATATATATATATGTATATACAGACACATTCTGCTCATTTTGTACACTAGTGTATGTGGAATCAAGTGGAGAAATGGAAGCATTTTTTTTTTAAAATAATAATAAATATGACTCAGTATTCCTCTCACATCCCTTCTGATGTTGCATCTGTGGTAAATACGGGTGCTTAGTTGACATTTTTCACACAAGACCTGCAGTTTAATATGAGAAAATAAGCATAAATCCTGTATTAGATGATTTTACAGTGCTTTTTTCTGGAAGCAGCACCAGCTTTTTTTTTTTTTTTTTTTGATCTTCCTAATCCTGCCAGGATGTCCTTTAATGAACCCCTCAAGTTCTTCTCTTTTACTCTTCCTAAAGCCTTGAACGCTAAATCCAGGCATTAAGATAAACAGAGGAGAAAATTCTATTTCTTTACACTCTGTCCCCCCCCACCCCCCCATCCCAACCCCAACCCCTTTCTCTTTTCTTCCTTCCTTTGATCTTACACCCACAG
>JBAMYA010000011.1:9123051-9145279 GCA_037176975.1 Arrhamphus sclerolepis | reverse complement strand
TGTGGTCTCTATAGCCAGTTCTGGTTAGTACTGGTGCAGCAGCATTCTGGACTAATTGAAGGTTTTTAACAAGGCTGGTTGTTGTCTAGTTGTCTTCAAGTATTTGGATGTATTCAGACTGATCCATGATCTCTGCTATGTGATCAACAGACCCAACACCATCGTGAGAAATATCCCCATATCATGATGCTTCCTCCACCATGCTTCTCTGTCTTCAGTGTACTGTTTCTTGAATTCAGTGTTTGGGGGTTTCCTAGACCCAAAAAGAACAATGTTATTTTCATCAGTACACAAAATGCTGCTCCATTACTCCAATCAATGTCTTCTTTTGCAAATTGTAACCTTTTCAAGTTATTTTTCAAAAATGCAACTTTTTCATGGCTTCTTGCTGATGTTTTGGCTTCATATAGATGTGTTTTAATTGTTACAGTGCTCAGTCTTTTGGCTATAATTCCATCCATTTGAATGTTAGTTTTCTGTTTTCCTCCAGGTTTTTCCTGTTTTAGTTGCCATTTTAAAGCATTTGAGATTGTTTTAACACGACAGCCTATCATTTTCTGTACTTATTTATTTGTTCTCCTCCCTCCAATCAACTTCCTAATAAAAATGTGCTTTTCTTTTGAACACTGTCTAGAACCTCCTATTTTACTTATTTTTCCTGCCTCCATCCTTAAATAAGGGTCACGTGTTTGACACCTGTTTCTATTTAGAATAAATGACTTCACTAACTGAACAACACACTGCTATTTTTTTCAGTGTTCACAGTGCATTTGTGTCTTTATAATCAAAAGCTCTCCTAAGGATTTTGAGATTTCCTTTTTTTTTTAAAGTCACCATTTTTATTTTTGAACACAACTGTGTCATCTTCTAACAAGTACCTTGGATGCTTGTTAGAAAGAACTGAATGTCATATGTCCAGTTTATGAAGATTTATCAAGATAGCCAAGAATATCTGCAACTTCTATATGAGAGCTTAGATGTTTACAATTTTATTTTGATAAAAGGACACTGTAAATTAGATTTAGGTATGAAAATTTTAGGTCTGCACACATGCACATGTAAAAAGTTACCAATGGAATCCAGTAAACATACCATTGAAACATCGTCTGCATGCAAGTTTCAACCTGTCTAAGCAAACAGACAACATTAGGAGCCTTCAAAGAAACATAATCTGTAGTGTGTATAGAGTACTTTCCACCCAATCAGCATCTCTGACTGAGTTGCTGCTGGCAGTCATTCTAAGGCAAATTTAAAACAGAGGCATTGAAGGCTTGATCAAAAGGCAGGCAAAACAAGCTAAAAGTCTTAAGGGATTTTAATGCTATGCTACATTCAGTATTGACATTGGCAGTGAATCTAAAAGTCTGCTGCACATGGAGGAATTAAATTAAATAACAATGGGAAACCTATGAGAATGGCAGAGGGGGAGTCCACACACAGACACACACACACGCATGCATGCACGCACGCACGCACGCACGCACGCACACACACACACACACTGTAAGGAATAGGAAAAAGAGGAAATGAGATGTTGTCGTTCACTGAGATGATTGACAGCTTAAGTTTCCAAGGTGTGGGTTAGCTGGCCTGCAGTGTGAACATCTGGAGTTAAAGGCTGCATTGACCACCCACGGGGCTTGTGCAAGCATGTGTGTTTGTGCATGTGTGTGAGCGTAAGCAGGCAAAGACAATGAGGGTGAAATGCATTGCTCTGCTTTTAGCACACACCGACTCCATGAGGGGATTGGTTTCCTACATAATAAATTCTTGCAGGAGGAAGGGTGTGAATGTACACAGACACACACATACACACCCCTTTAAAATATCTCCCTCTGTGTAACTTGCACCCGTCTAGTCCAAGCCATAAATACAGATCTACAAGAAAACTTGTGATGTTAAAACAACACGCTGATTGATTTTTTCCCCAACATATCAAGCTAAATCATTTGTCAAGTCATTCACAAATTTGCTTTCTTCAAATAAGATGATTTTTTTCTTCATCAACTTCAGCTTTAATATTTATACTTCTCAAACACAAGTGAAACCTAAGGAGCTTGATAGAGGTGAAACCAATAGCCCAAAACAGAACATTAACAATGAAAAGATCAAGGTAAACAACAGCAAAATTGACAAGTGAGAAGAGGAAACGTTAAGGCAAGATGACCTCTACCTGTTCTGTTATTTTAAAGAAAGACGCTGTGCTCAAATAACAAACATTCCAGAGAAGGTGGAATTTAGAAGAGCTGTAGCTTTCACACAAAAGCTTTGTTGATTTTGTTTCTGATCATCACAGCAAGTCTCTGCAAATACAAAACTCGGTGTCTTAAGGAGAGATCAGGTTTCAGGGTCATCAGGGAGACACATCAATCATACTGACATCAGTATAAGAGTTAAGTCCTCTGTACAATACAATGTACCATCTCCATGAAGTTTAATAAAAAAAACTTGTGTATTTCCTCGAGTAAAAATCTTTTGAAAGAACACTGATGATTTAATCTCAACCGTGTAATAAAGTCTCGTCTGGACTGCATTTGGATCGCAATTATTGACATGAACTGAAACTTTCAGTCACAGATTTTCCTCAATGATAAAACTGTTCCATGTCACTGCATGAAACCCAGGAGTCACAACAGGAACACACAATTATTTGGCTAAAACTAATATCACCAAAGGATCAAAAGAGACACATGAAACTCCTGAAATCAGCCTGGTTGGCTACAATGATAATCCAGAGTTTAAGAGACAGTGGATTATAGCAGGTGCAGCATAACTGACTGATGCACACGTGAGCGTGGAAAGAGACCATGACAATGATGCTGATGTTGGTAAGACATTGAGGCTCAGACTGAGGTGCAAACCATCAGAAAGATGGAATCAGGAGAAGTCAAACAGAACTCCACATGACAAAAACAGACGATCACTTGACAAAAGAAAAGGGTTGGTGTTACCAGACAAGAAGACCAGAGAACTAAAAGCAAACCAGATAAACACTGCACCAAATTCACATCTAAACATATTATCCATTTGGAAAACCCATTTTCACCCAAGCTTCAACTTCCTGGCTGATGTCTTGAGATGTTTCTTCAATATTTCTATACAATATTTGTTTCCTCATGACGTCATCTATTTTGTGAAGTGCACCAGTCCCTCCTGCAGCAAATCTCCCTCACATCATGATGCCGCCACTCCCGTACTTCACAGTTGAGATGGTGTTCTTGGGCTTTCAAGTTTCCCTCTGTATTTCATCCTTAGAAATGGTCATCATGGCTAACAGTTGAATTTTTGTTTCATCAGATTACAGGACATGTCTCCAGGAGTTAAGATCTTTATCCCTACTGTACGTGCATTTGCAAACCTACTTTTTCCTTTTACAAAGGTGGAGCTTTTTTGGATGATGAACCTGGCTTATATATGTTGAAAAGATGAAATGAAAATCCAACCTAATATGGATGTGTATCTAATGTTGGACATCATGGCTGTTCAAAACAATCCTCAAATCCAGTATAATCCTATTACTTAGAAAATTGGATATTGTGAATAGAGTGGAAGACGTGAATGAGATAGAAGCTGCCACCGAGGCTCTTTTCTTAATGGCTTAAATTTTAGTCAGGACATCTGACAGAAAACCACAAGAATTATAATTTGACTTTTCTCTGATTTTATTTTATTTTTTTAAATCACCTGTAAAGTGCAGATATATGCAAAAAGGAATCACTCTTCACTTTGTCCCACATAAATGAATGACTTCTGCACTATGCAAACTGCACAAATCTCTTTGCTGCTATTATCAATATCACTGCTGCTAAATTATCATATTTATTATTACTGACTCTCTGTACATACCACCTACCTCACACAGCACACTACACTTTTATCTTGTATTTTTAATAACCAAAGTATAAGCCTTAAGCTACTTGCACCTTATTTCTCATCATTTTTTAGAGACAAGTGTACCTGTGCACTTTACTGTTTGTCCTGTCTTGTACTTGTCTGCATGGGAAACACTATTTCAGTTCCTTTGTATGTCCAGTACATCTGAAGAAATTGACAATAAAACTGATCTGATCTTATCTTAAGTGTTGTGTGTATATGTGTGTTTTAGGGTGCTGCAACATCAACACAACTGCAGGGCAGTTTCAGAACATTTTCCACCATCTCATGCTCCATTGCCGTGTTTTAAGATAAAGTATCAACACAGAATGACACTAATTGCTTTTTGTTTTTTTCCTGCACCCACTGGATATTTCCATCTGAATGAAAAGGAAGATACTACAACTTTGAACAGAACAGGTCATTTACAGGCATCCTGTGGTCTGAGAGAAAAGTCACAAATTGGTACAACCTGAAAAAGACCTTTTCTTTCCTGGACTCTAGAAACAGGGGAATCTACCAGTAACCCTTGGTTAAATCCAATGTCATGAAAAGCCGAACCAGTCCCAGAGTTCATTAACCCGGGACACATAGTAGGCATCAAAATATGAGACCTCATTAACATTGTGGTAATCCACAGAGGAGCGAAAACATCCACTCTTCGTAGTCAAAAGAACAATGGGGCTACACCAAGCATGGTGGGATTCTTCTTTTGCTCCAAACTCTAACATAGATGTCAGTGCTTTCCGAACAGTTTTCTTTTGTGTTCTAGGAGTCTGTAGGGTCGTGAAGCACGGTCACACCCTTGAGGGTCTCAACATGGTGCCTGAGATTTGTGCATCCTACCAGACGGGGGAACACATCAGCAAAGAGCTTCAGCAAATGGGCAACATCTGCCCTCTGGGAGGGTGAGAGATTGCTGTCACAAAGGAGTGGAGATAGATTGATGGAACTTGGCAGCCCCAGTGTGACGGAGCACCGTCATAGAGAGCCGACTAAACCATCAACACGCCAAATAAATAGTAAAATAAACGTCTAACAACACTGCAATAGGATTAGCGGGTGCACACGCTGTCCGTGCTGTTATGTTAGATGCCACTTACCTTTTATGTCCGCGTGTTGCCGCGACCGCCGGCCAACCCGAGCGGCAGAATGACGGGCCTTAAGAGCGGCAGTGTAACGGAAGTAGGAAGTGACGCCATCGTCACGAGCCCGGAAATGTTTATTTTTGTTTAATGTATTATTTTGGGGAGTATATGAATATATGTATATGATGATTGCAAGATAATGATGTGTATAATTTATATTATTTTTTCATAGCTATGACACTGTGTGACGACTGTGGTGTAACGCATAATACTGTTTATTGATTGTGATTTGCCAAAGGGGCGGGGCATCCCCTATTTAACCAGCTGCCACCCGATGCTGGGGAGGGAGTAGAAAGTGGCGGTAGTGGTGAGAAGGAGGTCTGGATTTCTGGATTTGATAATGAACCACGGACTAGATTACGGATTATGGACTGTGGATCACCTGTATATATGTAAATAGTGAGTGTGTTTGTCTGTCGTTTGCACTGCTGAGCAAAAGTGTGGGACTTCTTAATAAAGACCAACACAAACCCGGCTTGCCATCACTTTCTTTATTATTCAGCCCAAACCCTGCCACACTGAGACAATAGAGTCTACAAATAAGAGTGACCTTAAAAGAAACAAGAAAAAAAAAAAAAAAAAACTACAGAGACTCTATTTAGAGGACACAACCACTTAGTTGAGCTTAAATATACCCACAAATTCCTCTGGAGTCGGTGCGCAATGAGACTTGCACAGCTAGCTAGCTACTACGGAGTCAAAAGTTGTTTGGCAGACAGCATCATTACAGACTGTATTTTATTGCATTTCCCACATCTACGCCTAATTAACATGGGTAAAAACAGAAAAATGTAGTCATTTAAAGAAGCTCCTCGGCTCTAGCTACCTGTAAGCCTCCGGAAATCAAACAATCAAGGAACACTTGAACCAAACCTGCTTGTTTTCAGGAAAAATCTTGTGATTCTTGGTCTTTGTTGGTCTGAAATCTGGAGTTATGTAAAACTTCTCTGCAAGAAGTAGAAATACTATAACAAGTGAAGCAGTGTTACTGACAGAAACACTGTTGAGTGAGGCGAGCTTCTGTCTGTAGTCAGAAGTTGAGATGCGGCAGATTTTATTTGTTCTTTATGCAGAACATGAAGACCACTTAAAGAAGAATAAAAGCTCTTATTTTATTATTTTTTTCTTCTCTTTTGACATGTAACTTATTGTGAATGAAACTTGCCCAAATGTCAGGTAATAGTGATCCTTTTGCCACCATTTAGCAGCTGCAATTATGCTAATCGTTCAAAACCCCGCATGCACAAATGGCTTTTTTCACCAAGGTTAAACTGAAGGTTAAGTTTATGCAGTTAAGTTAACACATTTTAACATTTAGAGAAGTTCAGGATAAAAACACAAAAATGTTCAACATTAAAACCCAGTGTAACATCTGGAGAAACTAGTGTGCTTAGGTCATGAAGGGATTTAAGTTGACGCTTCTGTATCTGCATGAAGCCCATGAGTTTGACTGATGATGGAATGTAGCTCCTTCAGCTGGGGAGCTGTTACTGAAAAACGTGTGGTTAATCCATTGACGTGAATAATTTTTCTGCACGATTTCATACAAAACAGATAAGGCCAAAGAAAACATTTCTGTATATTTGCATGGTTCCCTTTTTCTTTTCCTTTCTGAATCAGCTAAAGTACCTGGGGATGACACGTGGCTGGTTATTCAAATATGATCCAGTAAAACAAAGCAGATGCCTTAGAGACCTGACACTGCATTAGATATTTCCACTGTGCACTTATGTAAGCCCTCAAAAAAAGGAACACCCAAGAATTTACAGGGATACTCCATAGCCCAGTGGAGTTATGGGGTTTTGGATGGTGTTTTTCTTCATTCTAAACACTTACTGTGCCCAAATAGTGGTGTCTGGGCAGAACCGAGCTGGTTCCCATTTAGAGACAGTGGCTGGCTCCGGCCTGTAATTCTCTGAGGGAGAAACAAATTGCTCTCTGGTCTCTGTCTTTTCTCAAGGCCAGTTTATTTCATGCTACTTCAGCTCTGCCATTCTTTTCTCTCGTGTGTCATCCTTCCAACTATTTCAAACACTTTCGAGGGCCATTACCACGGGCCTCTCAATAGTGGTGACGGGTGGAGATGGCCAATTGCTTGCTGGTTGGCTGAGAACATGTGCTACAAAAGCAAAAACACCACACCCTCTGCTCAGAACTCTGAGTACTTATGTAATGACGGCTCATTGTCACAGCATTCATCAGGAGATTTGTCTTAAACTGCTCAGTAGCTATTAGCTTTACAGCAGCTTCATCGATGGTGCTGCCTTCTCAAAGGAGAAATTAAACAAAATAGTTTAAGGGAAATAAGAGACATCATTGAAATTATCTGTCTCTTCAACTTGAAGAAAACATAACTCACAAGTTTTAGCCCTTTAACACAATAATTGTTATTCTTCTTCTGCTTTGGAAGCTGTCTTAGCGAACCATCAGTAAGTTAGAGATGCTAATGTTTCTAGCATCCTATCATTGTCATCAGATTTACAATTGGCAAACCATAATAATAATAATAAAAAAAATCTTATTTTGGATTTGGATTTCAAGTAATTTCTGGTTAACATTGTTTTTTTCAAGTATTAACATTCACCGATAAGCTTTTACAGCAATAATATGAATGTAGCACATGTCTCTGTATCACACACTGTCAGATAAAGAGAGATATTTTCTTTTTGGCTTCTAACTTTACTGAATTATTGATCTGCATTGCTTCATTTATAATTAAAATGTACCTGGTGCTCAAGCAGCTGTTTAAAATACTCCGGATATTTTCTGATTTAGCTAAGGTATTTTTACTGCCACCTTTTCTTTTGCTTTCTTTCTACTCTATTTCATATTTTCCTTTCATGTCGGACACATTAAAACACATTTAAATCAATATTTGTTGTGACTGTGAGTGGTGTTATCCATTCCTCCAGCCATAGTAACGACATGTCAGAAATATTACCCCAAAAACTGTAGTTTAACCTTTGACCCAAGCACACCTCATCGCAGAGCTGAAAAATGTCTATTCGATCTTCAGAAACTGGCACATAAAAAAACACATCACCAGGTGTGCTGACTATGTTTGGAGTATCACAGAAAACACTTCTCAGCACACTTCTGTGCCTCGTTCACACGTGTTCAACATGTTCTGCATCTGGTTTGTGTTTATTTAGATGCCTCTGGCTGTCCAAACCAAACACACACCCTTCTATTTGCGTGTGTCTTTTTTTTTTTTCTTTTAGAGGGAGTATGTGCTGATTTCTTGGTCTTTGTGCATCCTGTTCGCCTGAGGGTGTGTGGAGCCTCTAGCTGATTAGAGGAAGCTCCATATCAGATTCCCTCTAACCCCTCCCTTTAAGTGGTGCAACAGAGGTTTAATACATTTATATTATGGTCTTCTCATCGAGGAACTGTGCAATAAATCTTTCCCCTGTCCAACAAGACTTACCAAATAAAGCTTAAGCTCTCAGTAAGCATGTTAGATGACAGTTTAAAAAAAAAAAAACAAAAAAAAAAACCTCGAGGCCACTGGACGGCAAAATCTAGATGCACACTGAGAAGATTTGGAGTAAAATTGAATTGTGAAATGATAATCAGCATACTATAATTTCATTGCAGGTTGTGTGCAGACCGGGCTCTTTGTTAACCCATAGACATGTAAACACATACCTCATGTACATTCATGGATGTAACCAAGCATGTATCCACTTGCAAGCTCCGGCAAAAACTCCCCTGATTTCATTTCCTTTGATATACACATCTGCAGGTGAACACTCACATGGCTCTCCTCCAACACCTCAGTAGTTTACCAGATGATTTGCCAGTGTCCTGGCTCCTTTATAGATTTAACTCTTTTAAATGTCTTCAAAATTTAACCTCGTCTTTCCAAAACTCTGAAGCAGTGTACAACTGTCACATGAAGGATGAAACAAAGAAGTCTTCTTCTTTCTTTATTCTTTTAAAGCCAGTACAGCTATTATCATATTAGTAAAGTACCAACGTCTACTTAGGTTATTCTATTCATGCAAACATCAGTAAGACTTGGGAACACTTGTCTAAGATAATGAGTTTCTGTAAGACATCTCTTCTTTACTGTTATATTTGACTCTGTTGCTTTCTTTTTATAACGCCAATCATGGGTCATGTGTTCAACAGCCTTACTTCAGGGAGGAAAGATGTTAAGTGGCTATCCAATTTTCCTCGTCCCTAATTAAATCTACTCATGTGGTTTGGTCTCTGTACTTGAGAGCTCAGAACATGATGATGGGAATCCACAAGAAGGCACAGCCCACACAACATGGCGAAAAGTATCAAACAAACCTCATCTTTACATGAAATAGCTTCTTTTCATTCTGAGGATAAGAAACCATAAATTGACAAGTATCTTTAATTTGGCTTCTTTTTTTTTAGTTTGGAAGGAATGGAAACATTTGACAGACTGGAGCACAATTTCTTGGCAAATCCCCTTTGGTTTTAAGGTGTTAAGCAGTTTAACAACTGAAGTAATTAGAACCAAATGACTATTATTATCACTATTATTTTAGCCATTATTTATTTGCAAATATCGGTTTTTCTAATAATA
This sequence comes from Arrhamphus sclerolepis, assembly GCA_037176975.1. Classification (NCBI taxonomy): domain Eukaryota; kingdom Metazoa; phylum Chordata; class Actinopteri; order Beloniformes; family Hemiramphidae; genus Arrhamphus; species Arrhamphus sclerolepis. Next base: position 9,135,697 of record JBAMYA010000011.1, on the reverse strand, counting down.
ATATAATTGCTGTTGTGATTAGAAAGTTAACGGTAAGCAGAACTGTGAGAAAAGTGGCTTTCATCATTTTTTCTTTTTTTTTCAGTTGCCAAACTCACAAGTTATCAAAGAATTTCCCTGGAAATCTGCTCGTCTACGTGATTTAGAAGTGGATATACTTACGACCATGAGACCATGTTTGTAAACTTCATTTTCAGTTGGTTCAAGATTTTTTTGGTCAGACAGGATGTCACCTGTCATGAAACTCACTTCTCATACATCTCATACATCCAACCATCTTTCCGTCAATTCTGCCGACCTTGTTAATTTTCTGCAGAAAGTCAAAACTCATTTAACAAAGACGAGTTGTCTCGTTTATCCAGCGTTGCCATGGTGAATAATAGAGCTCCATTGATGATGTCTTTGTATAGTCGCAATAAGTTCAGTCAACATCTCAAGAGTTGACTGAACCAACTCTTAACCCCTGATCTGAAACCGAAAACAGAGTTTCTTAATTCAGAGCTACTGCAACAGCTATGGGAGTGTTTGAAAACGTATATTTGGTTGGTCGAAGCGACCTATGTATCAAGGCGCACGCTCTGACCACTGATGGAAGTGTGCTCACCTGTGTCTGTGTGTGCGTGGACGTGAGGAGAGCAGAGAAGAACTGTAAATCCTGGCTGAGTTTTTGTAGTTTTTGTTCTCCAGGCAATCCAGTTAACCTCACACGGTTCAAAAGCATGTTAAGCTACGTTCAAACTACACAACTTAAAAACCAGTTTGCCTGTCGGTGAGCTTTCTGACTGTAATCATCATGTGTGAACAACTCTGACGCATCGAATGCATCACTTAAACTACAGCTGAGAGAGAACAACGTATGTGGTGAGGTTACCAGGAGATGCAAAGGGAAGATGCTTTAAACATACATGACAAAATGCAATACCACAAAAGGATTTTCTTCTCTGCTGTCAGCATGTGCTAATCAATTTCTTTCCCCCATGTTCTTTATCTTTTTTTCATGTTATGTACAAATTATACCTCAAACAGGTTTGACTAGTTGTTTCTTCCCTTTAACATTCACATCAATCACCTCCTGCTTTGCATTTGATTACTCCTCATTTCCTGCATTTGCTTTATTGACTGATTAACTCGGTCTGGTGACGAGTTGGCTGGCTGGATCCCTGTCAGATCTCGTTCCGTGTGACCACCAGTCACTGATCAGCCACTCAGCGTAGACATAACAACAACTTCAACACTTCCACTTACAGGACAGCGAATCATGAAGTCTGAACGACAACGTTTCTGCCAATGCTCAAGGTTGTGTAGTGTGAAAGCAGCCTTTAAACTGACTGTATGGGACAACTGAGTAGCCTCTCACCTCCTGTGACCCCGAAGTGGTTCTTGGTGGTCAGGGACGGGACAGGACATGTGTCATACTACTGCCATGTCTGCCATTAGAAAATTTATCTCAGGACTTTTTAAGTTGCGTCTCTCTGTCTTATACTGTTTCTGGGTTCGTCATAGGTAAGAATTAACCAAAAACCTTAACGTAAACAAACAAATCAGGACCAGAGTTTGAGAGACCCATCACACTAATTAATCTTTCAAAAGCCTCAAGGCTGAGAAATAAAGATGGGTGCATGCTTCTACATTCTAGTCTGTCTCCCACCTGCTCTTACGGCATCTGTCAGTAGCCTTGACCTTCACTCATTTATGCAATCAAATAATTATCTTGATTCAGCCTTCGAGTTTATTCTTCCCTTTTTTTTTAGCCTTCAGGCAACCAACAGAGTTTCAGATTTTGTTTCCAAAGCTACAATTGAATGGTTTTGCTCCATTTGCTGTCAAATAAATGGGGTACACTGAGCCAAAGTGGGTGTCAGCCTGCAGCATGGGGGAGCAAACAGGCGTAGAGCATGTGATTGCAATATATGGCCCACGCCGTGTGCCGGATGTTAGAGGTTTCATCAAGCTTGTGTAAATGTTTACTCTGCATACAGTTTCCATTTTAGCTAACCGCCCTGCATCACCTTACCACTTAGTGGTCTGTACATTTCACCTCAGTCCACGCTCCCATCCCTCAGGTGGTGTAGACTGGACGTGCAGCAGCAAAGGCCGGTTTGTTACCTGCGACTCTTCTTTTCCATAAGTATCTTGGGCAGATATTTACTTTATTGCGCTACACTACCTCATTTACATATTATTACTAGAGTGTATGTGTGTCACAGTGTCCCATAATCATTAACTTGGAAAATGTAAATTGCAAATTTTGTGGATATGGTTTGTTTTCGTGCTGAGGTTTGTGTCTCACTGGGGAACTTATTTTGTGACTGCAGCTTCTGGAAAGATGCTTTGTAGAACACAGCTCACCTCGTTACTGTCAATAGCTCAGTCGTGATGACAGCTGCAACTACAGAGAGATATTTTGAGACATCCCTAAAATGTTTTGGAAATCTTTCAAGTAACCAAGTTGGTACAGGAGCCCACATAATGTCAGAGACTGGGGCCAAACTTTAAAAAAAAAAAAGAAAAGGGTGGAAAATGAAGAAGACAAAAAATGCACTGTGGGTTTTCCCACCAATCTTCTCTGTGATCAGCATTCATAGTTTGACCCATGACGTTATAACCACTTTAGAGCACATAGTTTATTCCTCACTTTTTCATCTGAAAAGTTACCTTCATATGGACACTTGCATGGCTTTACATCACCTTCAGTTGCACATATGGATCTGAATATATAGCTCGGCACATCTGAAAGCAAAAGCTGTACTTGCAACATTTGTAAAGCAAGATGAGCAGCATCCTGTGATGCTTCAACCACAGCTGAGGGCTTTGCTTCAAGTGATTCATCACACGATGATGAGTTGTGGCCGGGCTGGTATCCTTTCTCCTCTAGCTCTGGCCCTGTTGGAAGCTATTTTGGACATGAGCAGATCTCTCCGTTACCCAGAGCTTCAGATGTGGTGTAGAGATGAGTGTTGTGTCTCTTTACAATTTGACAAACCTGCAAACCATATGCTGACTTGGTCTGTGTGAGAATTAGAGAGAGAGGGGGGGTGGGGGTGGGGTGGTGGTGGCGCAGAAGTGAATATATTTCCAAACGCAGTCATCACTGTATCAGTATTGCTGAATCACTAATGTTGAACATGTTCACATTTCATAAGAGGTAGATTACAGTTTCCTTCACGCATAATAAAGCTTGTTCACGTTCATATTTCTAACTCAAAGCAATGAGATAAACCTGTCACAAAGAAAAACCAGAGTGGATCGCAACAAAAAAGGACTATAAAACTTGAAGAAAGTGACTTCATCCCCACCTACCACTTGGTCGAGGCAGATGGCTCATCTTCTGAATATGCTTCTGTTGGAGGTGAGGACGAAGACTTAATGGAATCTGTTCATCACTTTTTACGACTTTGCATTGTATGAGTTAGTGGTGGGATGTGATTACGAAGCTTACTCTACTTAAATGGAGGCTTTGTGATTATTTATCATGATTAATCAGAACTTATATCACACAGCAGTATTTGACTCAGTAAGTCAATTATTTTGTCTTCAAGGAACATTAAAGAACTTTTTCCAAAGAGGGCCTATCAGGTTCAATTAACCACAAATTTGAGGTAAGAAGAACTAAATTATCACATGAAAACATCTTAAAACTACACTCCATTATAAAACAATAAAATCATAACATTCTCTTTCACTTCTTTCTGCTCCTCCATTGCAGATGCTGGTTGATGTGAAATGCATCGTAGTGGTTGTTCATACTGTGCATCTTCTTCACGGGGGAATGGATGGGTCTGTATTTATTTGGACACAAGCCTAATTTTTCTTGTCTCTTTAAAGGACTTTGTTGACTTTTGTTGTGAATTTACACCATAGAGAAACACTGATTTGAAGTGAAATTTTCCAGTATGAGATTTAGTTTAGTTAGGACTGCTGCATCAGCTGCATGTATTAGCATTGTAGAAGATTCATCTTTTGGGTGATTTATTCTTCTCACTTTTTTTTTTAACTGAGGCAAAAGTGGTTCTCTTTATGCCTTCATCTCACCAGTGTTGTTCCAGGAAAAAAAAAGTTGAAATAAAGTTTTGGTTCAAGCTGATTTTTAAAGTTTTCCATTTTCTTCAAAGATTAACTTCTGTGAAACATTTTTTTTCAGTAGAATCCATTCCTACTCATCCACTCAGTCCTCAATTATTCCACTTCTCAAACTAATGCTATTTGTCTGCTGCATGTTACAGTTCAGCTTTGCTCTGCTCACTCTACTCTAATATTTATTTATATTTTCCCTGTCTCTCTGTCACAGTAATTTCACACAGAGCTGCTGTGACAAAGCTGATCCTGTGTGTGTTGAGGAGGAATTATCTGCAGTGGGAAAAGCAGAGTTCAGAAAAATACTTGGTACTAAGACGGAGGTATGTGAATAAACTCCTATAAAGTTACACAGACATAGATTACTGTTCAGCACAGACAAAGTCGTGTCAGTGCACGCTTAACTATTGAATCTGTTGCTGTTAACGCAGGGCAACTTAAAATAAACTGCTTTAACTTGTGTCAGCTCATGGTTTTACCCTGCGGTAATGATTTTCATTTCTATCACCAGTTACTCGTAGAAATCTACAAAGGCTTGCTGCTTTAACTCATTCCATTGCTCTAAAATATTATACAGATGTTTCAGTTTATTTCAGACTTGGCATCCAAGTTCGCATAAAAACTTGTGTCACAAATTTTAACATTGAATTGCCATTAGCAGCTGCCATTCTGACAAACCTTGGACTCCTTCATCACACCATTAGTGATGGTGCAGTTGGTAACCTCCCTAAAAGCAAGAAGTGTTTCTGTACCTGTGCAAGACTTTGCTTGGGAGTATATTTCAGTAAATGAAAGATAGATGAAAGAAGATACCGGAGTGCTCACAAGGAGGAAGACCAGGAAGACCAGGACACAGACATGGACATTTCGGAGGTAGTGTTGTTGAGCTCGACTAACATATTGACTGTTGTGGAAGCGACCGAGCATCCGCACCTTTACCCACTGAGCTTAAGATACAAATGTTCCTTTGTGTGCTTTAAATACCATTCGCAGTGCATGACACTCCTGAAAGAAAACAGCGCTCATGTCACACTCCTCATGATAAAGAACATTCTCTGTTCACCGTTCACTGAGAACATGTGTTTGATCTGCATGCTCTTTTAAGTGCTTTTATGCACAACACTTACACGCATTGTGTGTGATTGGTCTGTGTCTCGTCCGACTGCACAGTTTTAGAGTGAGGGGCATTTGACTCGCACCAAAAATAATAAAAAATAGACCACTAGGAGCTGCAGTTGTGGTAATTGCATGTTTGTCTATAAAGTTAAGCTGATGAATCAATGCATTTTTTAGGAATATTTTTAATGTCATGTATTGTTTCCTACTTTATCCATTAATCAAAACTTTGTAGAAAAGCATTTTAGGTCGTTACTTTATCATTCCCACTGCTTTACCAGCTGCCCCTGCAGTGAAATGAATGGAATGCATGTAAATGTTCTTGCTTAGCAATAGGAGTCATTTTCTTTGGGTTACATGGAGACCTGCAGTCTGTGTGGCCCATCCTGTTGGTGGCTCCGTTTTAACAGCCTCCTTCCCCTAAACTATTACCCTGCAGCAAAGACAGGCCGCCACTGCAAACTCCAATGTTTAATTAATGGTGTTTTGGTACTTATTTGTACACCATAAATAGCCAGGGGGGGGCAGGCCATATTAGAAGTATGTTGTTTATCGAATGTCTGCTTTTTAGTACCGTGCTGTTTTATGCAGCATCTTTGCAGCCGGGACATGGAAACAAGTTGATGTCTAGAGGGGTCCGGGTTGCAGAGCACAGTATGAGCTTGTGTTTGTGTGGACTGTTTTTTTTTTTTAATGATGTAGGTGGTGGTGCAGAGCAATGGAAGTGGAAATATTTTTTGCAATAGTGGAGAGCATCCTTTAGATATCTTACAGTCCTAATTCCAAAGCATTTGGACGACTTGTACTCAAAAATGGAATTAGCAAAGTTTTCTCCCCCATCTCGAAAAAGTTTGGGAATGGGCCACAAAAGGTTGGAAAAGTAAGTCGTACTATAAAGAAAGATCTGAAGGAACATAACTAATGAGATTCATTGGCAACAGGTCAGTGAGGTTACTGGACATAAAAGTAAAGATGGGTAGAGGTTCAACAATCAATCAAAAAAAGTCTACAAATGGTGAAATAATTATCAGAATAATGTTCCTTTATTGAAAGAAATGTGAAAACTTTGAATGTCTCATCATCTTTAATACACAAACTATCAAAACATTCCATTAATCTGTAGAAATCTCTATGGACAAGGCCAGAAATCAATATCTTGTAATCTTTGGGCCCACATGTGGCACTGTGTTAAAAACAGGCATGATTCTGTCATGGAAATCACTGTGTGGGCTAAGGAACGCTTCCAGAAATCACTGTCTGCGAATGTCCACAAATGCAGGTTAAATCTCCCTCATGCAGAGAAGAAGCCATATGTGAATGTGATCCAGAAATGCCACCATCTTCTCTGGGCCAAAGCTCATTAAAAATAGATTGAGGTGAGTTGGAAAGCGACTCTGTGGTCAGTCAAATTTAAATGAGAAACTTTTGTAAACCATTGAAGCTGGGGAAAACAGACTAAAGGAGAGGCCGTTGTATTCCAAATAACCGTATTGTTTTCTAGGATGGTGCATTTCCTTGGTTTAAACATTAAACTTCGCTCTATGTTCTTTTGTGAATGGAATGCAGGTGTATTTAAATAAAAACAGAAAGCACCGAATGTAACTCATTTTACAAAGAGACCTTTAATGACTTCTAATGAGAAATATCCTCCTCATTTGTATCTCCCTCTCCCAATCCAACATTTCTCACTTTTTGTATTGATTTTTTAATTATCTCAACATCTCTGATCTCCTTCTCTTCATCCCTGTTCTTGCCAGGTACCTCCTCTCAGACACACTTCTATCTAAAGGGCTTGTGTTTCATGCATCGTTCTTGCAGACATGGATTCATGCCCCTTCATCTGCTGTCTCGATACCCCCCACTTCTCTTTCCCCATCATCCTTATGCATTGGAAGCCAACGGATCAAACAAAATCCCCTCATAAATACCAGCTTAGTTCATCTAATCAGCCAAATTGCAGCAGAACGTTTTTTGCCTGAGGGGAAGGTTTCTCTTTGCTAAGAAGTATTACTTAATGGCACCAAATCAGCCACTGAGACATGTTCTTGTCTCATTGCCTCTGGTTTAACAACACCTGAGCACGTGCCTCAGATGAATGGGTGCTGTTTGAATGCAATCTGCTCCAATCAACCGCTGAATCAAAAGTATTCAGAAATTAAATTCTCTCGTTATAGCAGTTTTAAAACGTAACCAATGCAGGTGATTTATTGACTGGCTTAGCACCACATGAACGGGAAACTAGTACATGAGTGGTGAGGTTGAAACTTAAATCATCCACTGGTCAAAAATACAATCCCCCCAACACACACACGCACTCTGGCTCTCGTGGTCTTTCTGTTATTGTGGAGTCAGAATAATATTTCAGTGTACCACTCTAAATAAAAGAAAAAAAAATCTGTGGCAAATAGGACTGCCTTTAACAGAAAAAAGGTGCTTTTTCTTAGATTGCTTCCATTGTTGCCTCTGATGTCTGAACACAGCGTTTGAGCCATGACAATGTTAGCGGAGGTCATTGTGTTGCATCACAGCGTTTGTGATGAAGGGAGACTTGGCCAAGGACGCACAACTGCAGAGCTTTATCAGAGGGCCGATGTCCTCCGGTTCATGACCTTGGCTCCCATCCGCTGCCGTTTCCCACTAACTGAATTGATACAGTTGCACTGGAGTAATGAAAGCAACTGTTTAGAAACCATTAAATCAACAAAACCAGTTTTTTTTTTGGTAATATATTTAGTGTCAGTTTTTCAAATGTGGACCTTTTACTTAAGAGCTCAATGTGCAAGCTTTTCTGGGCTTATCACTCACTATGTAACATAATCCTTGAAGCAGTCTCTTGAAGGGGAAATATTTGTGTAACTTTATCAGCCAAGTGTAGGTAGATTCTATCTTAATCCCAGGTTACTTAACTTCAGTTAGACACATGACGTTTGGCAAAGATCTTTATTCACTGTAAAATCACTTAATTGCTTTGGCTCTTCAGCATATCTGCCATCAGGAGTGAAGTCTCATCTCCCATCCTTAAACCAACAGAGTTAAGTTTTTATTCTTGCTAGCCTTTGTTGGCAGTCAGTCTGGAGCTCTTGGATTCTTCAGATGAGAACAGCTCTACTCAAGGTCTTGGCCATTCAGACAGTTAGGGAGAAAGGCCATGGGAGACCGAGCAGAAGGCTACTGTAAATCTTGACCACAGCCAAGTTTATGACATTGGAGGATAATACATGTCTAGCATGAGCGGAGGTGATTAATTTGGCTGTTTTTTCTAAGTCTGGGGCCTTAGACGAAGCAGCCATTCCTCACCCTGACTCCCACTGCCTTGCATGGCCTTGAGATTCTGGGGTCCTGAGAGCAGCTGGAGTTGCGGCTCCATTAATGGGTGACTCATTGTTTGGAGTCAGGCCCCACATGGAGCTTTAATGAAGATTGGACGATTATCGACTCAAGAATGTTTACTTTACCCAAGTCCTTCGACCTGAACGTCATGTTGGGTGTTTGTTCTTGCTGCCAGATAAAATCCCTGACAAAAACTATATGGACTCATCCTCCTCGGTGCGGTCACTGAGCTGATTTATTTTGTAGAAAAAGATATAAAACAAATTTATTTAACAGCTGAAGACGTTGTGATGTCAGTGCCAGAAAATCTTGTCTACTTTGGCTTTACATTCTCAAATGGAAGGAATATTCAAGGTATTTTTTAGGATTTCTTAAAAAAAAATCTGTCACGGTGCAAAGGTCCAGACGCTACAATGGTGGCCTTGCCAAATGGGTGCATGGTATGGTGGAACTCACGGGCAACTATTCTTTTTTTTTATTGTTGCAAACAAATAAACATGTTGTAAACTGTGAGCAATCATTGTTGATCTTTTGAACTGTCCAACCAATGAACCAAGCAGACCTCCTTGTAACCAAGCATTGTTCCTGCTTATAGGCTGTAGTTTCTGGGCAAGCATTTTGGGCAAATGGTAAAAGGGAATACGTTAACAGTCAAGGGGAAATAATCTATCCGTGTAAGAAAAAGAAACTAAGCCAAAATTGAAAAATAAAATAAAATCAATGTGTGGAAAAACTAAGTAAATGCTGTGATTCAATAACTTGAATGTCCTGATTAGGATTGAAAAGGGAATATTCTCTCTTTTCCTCATGACTACATGTCATTCTTTAATGCAGAAAGTGCTTTACTCTCCAAGTCACATTTATCCATTCACGCATACTTTCATAGAGTGCTTCTTAAGTTGTTAAGTTTCTTTTAAACCCACTGTAGTTCTTTCTCTCAATCACACTCATGAATGCAGTAACATGTGGTCCGGTTTTAGGTCTTGCCTGAACACTTCAACACATGAACTGGAGAGGCTGAGTTACTGTAAAATGGTAACATATAGTTTACATTATGGGAGGAGGACGCTGCTTGAAGTGAAAAGTGAAACCAGATTCCACCGGCTTCATGTCTAAAGTTCACGAGCTTTGTTGTATATGACTATATATTGTAATAAAGATTGGATAAAAGACAAATTTGGATTCTTTTTTTTTAGCAGTAAGACAAAGTAAGGACTTGCTCTTTATTTAGAGTCAAAGTCAAAACATAATTTCATGTGTAACATGGAATTACTTCCATTCTTGACTTGCTTTGATGTCGTAAGGGCTTATTTGAATCAAGTTTCAAATCTAATAGCAATCAAGCCTAAATTATGTGGCAAATCATAATTTTTGTGAAGTAAATCTCATTCAAAAGCAGGTCTCATGTCTACAGATCCTCTGTTGGAAGTACTTGAACATTCTCAGAACTAAGATGTTTAATCACATTCATGTGCAGCTCTGATGATCACCACTGACAGAAGAATCTCTCTTGAATATGTTATTTAACCCCTTGACTGTTTCCATTCATGCTTCAGCGGCTCTCTTCTCTACACTTAGTTGCACCTCAAGGCCATTTTCTATTGCTGTTGGTCAAAATACAAGTGATTAACCCCTTCGATTGCCTCACCCCAATCCACATGTGGATTATCTTGATTGTCTCACTGCACTGCTGTTGCCCCAAGGGTTAATGAGGCTTTCTCGGACACCTTCTTTAGATCCCGGTCCAAACACAGGTCTAAATTCATCCTCTGCTTGTTCTTCTCTGGAGCCACTCATGTTTTGGTTTTGGAGTGGTTGGCTTTTGGGGGGAAATGGTAGAACAATCAATATCTCCCCGGGTCAAAGGTGAGCAGAGAGCAGGGAACCCAACGATTCCTGGTAAAAACAACCCCCATTCTCCTTCCACTCTCAGCCACTCAGCCCATGTCCGTCACCTTCCTCTCAAGCTATGATTAGAAACCATAACCTCATGCTTCACTGTCACACCGTGTCTACATCCATTCAGCCAGGAGAGCTAAATGACCTATTTGCTGAACTGAGACTTCAGCTAGAGGAAAGTGGGCACTTTGGTGGTCTCATCATCTTTGCAGACTGATTATAGAGGCCCCAATCTTCCTGTGACATGTTAATCAGGCCTGTGTGGTGGACTAACTTTAAACACACAGCAGTTCTGCAGCTTTGATGCCGCCTCCACTCCAGGCCTGGTCAAGGTCAGAGCTGATGACTTCTTTGATGTTACCTCACAGGTTATTCGGCAGGGTGAAAATGTCACTGCCAGTAATGGAATTATGTGACAGTAATGGCTGAATGCAGAGTCCTGATTGCGTGATTTGCGTAACTTTGTTTTTTTTCTGTTTTATTTATTCTATTTTTTTATGGTGTTGTGAAGTGTTGCTCCAGGTATTCTGTTATATCACAGCGGCGTTTTGGCAAGACCTTTCAGACAAATTGTCCTTTTATTCACATTTGCCATTTCCTTAACTCCTTCATTGATTTTGTGGGCACAGCAGCTTTTTATGAAAAATGAGGACTGGATCTGGAGATTTTAGATTAATTGTCTGCCCAGAACTACCAATGAGATACACATTTCACCAGTGACCTCATAAATAAGGCCATTACAGCAATCAAAGTGAAGTATGAAATAGGTGGATTTTGGTTTGAAGAAACATTGGGGCAGGAAGTCTTTCATTAAGGGCACAAATGAATCTTTGGAATGAGAGACTTTTGTGCAGACAAAGTGATCCTCGCAGGATGGCAAATCAATCTGAATATCCGCTGGTGTCATCTCACAATTAATGGTTATGAAAGAGCTGCAGTGAAAGAAAGATTTGAAGTACTTCCTTTTCCCCCTCTGACCAAGAGTTGACCCACTTCACTTTCTGTATGGACCGTCACACCATCTGTGACTTCTACTCTAGTCTAGTTCTGAAACTGTTTGTCATCTTTAACCATATTTATCTTTGCATAAACCCTTGTTGCTTTCTGCTTTCTGTGATGCCATCGACCTTCAAAGGCTTTTCTGTTTGTCTTTCCACTGCATACCTGAACTTCATGATTAGTCTATCGAGAATGAAGGAGAATGGTCTTATGAGAAGCAAGAATCAAAAGAACTAATCAACTTTGTTTTTCATGTCACAAGGTTTCACAAGTGTATTTCGTTATTTAAAAAATAAAAAGGCTTTTAGGATATTTTACTAACTTTGAAGTGGACATGACACGCTTTTCCAAGTTTTTGTATTCATCTAAAGTCTTTAAATGATCACGTATTACATTAGATGCCATCATAAGCTCAAGAAAAGAGATGCATGAGGTGTATCCAAATCTTGCAAACTAGATTAAGTGTGAAACTTAAGCTAATTATGTCATAAGGTGATTGCCTTGATTGATCAGATTCCACCACTGACCAAGGGCTTGAGTTTGGTGGATCGGGGTCCTCCCACCTTGAGGTGGTCTGTGGGGAACATGGGTGCCTACCAGGGCCAGTACCAGCCTCCTATCCTCGTACCCTCCTCCTCCTGCTCCTTAACATGACCCATCCACACAATCACATAGGACCTTGAGGGGTGGGATGGTCCAGGACGTGGGGGAGGTTGTCTCACATGTCCCGAGACTGCCCACTCCTCAGTTTTTAACTAAATCTTAGACATCTTTGCATTCAAAGATGTACTCCTCCTCACAAGCATATTCGCACATAGGGTCTTTGGAGGGGGGGACACTGTCAAGTGTGACTACTAGCATAGCCACATGGCTATGACCCCCCCTCCCCACTTTGTTTTAACTGCATTAGCTACACCTGCACACACACATCACCAGGGGGCAGGAGTGAGGAGGGTGAGGTCTTACTACACCCATGTTTCCCGCGTTCGGCCTTGGGCGGGGGGACAGGTACTGGTTGCCGGGCCTGGGTCTGGGCTCGCTGTGTTGCCTAGGAGAGAGGGGGTTGCTGGGCTGTACCGGGCCTCTAGTGGGAGATGGGAGTGGTGAGAGAATGATTGTCCTTGTCTTTGTCAGTGAGTGTATGTTGGTGATTCTGTGTGAATGGGTGTCTACTGTCCAGCCTGGGTTTGGGGCTCTTTGCTGCTGGGCTTGCCTGGGTGGCTCCCTG
>JBAMYA010000011.1:9095182-9122951 GCA_037176975.1 Arrhamphus sclerolepis | reverse complement strand
ATATACATACATATGTATATATATGTGTATATATATATATATATATATATACATATATATATATATATGTGTGTGTATGTGTGTGTGTGTGTGTGTGTATATATATATATATATATATATATATATATACACATACATATATACATATAGATACATATAAAGTACACAAAATGTTTGGGTCCAACACCACTTTGTTTGTTTAAAGTTTGTTCTTGAAAAGCAAAATGAAATACCTCATTATTCTTTGGTCTTTTACTTTGATATGCCAAGGCCAAAATATATTTACTATAACACTCAAAGTTACTTTCAGCTGCATCACTTACAATTGGTCGTTGCCTCACTGCGCCTGTGAAACTGCACATAAAGACCTATTCACATAAGATTCTTATTATTCATAACCTGTGAAATTCAGGTAACTTGTGATAGTAATTATTATGAGAACAGGCCGTTACAGTTATGATTATTAATATGAGAATAACTGTTCAGAGCAAATCAGGCTTAAAACTACAGCTTTTTTTATCTTTTCTACCAAAGCGACCAAAGACAGAAGCTAATTTTATCAGTTTTCCCATTAGGTTTTATTGAATATGACTATGAAATGACTCTGACAAGAAGACAGTAATAATCGAAGTCTAAGAGGATCGTCCGCCTTGTGAGTTGACAGTTTTGTGAATGTTGTTTCAAAGAGTTAATTTAAAAAAAAAGGTTTTAAAAACAGAAAGAAAAATCACTTTTTCTGTGCATAACTGCACATATTTAAGTGTCTAGAGCGTGTACCGGCTCAAAAATGGGTAACGTAGGTGTAAATGGATGGTTGATAAGGGCATTTTGTACCATCTTTATGTGGTATTTTGACCAAATGCGACAAACATTTCATTGTTAAGTTAGGGAATAGTCTGAGCTGGTTTAAAATGACCATAATATATCTCTCCGTTAACAAACTTGAATTTGAAACACAAAACAAAACACTGCTTTTGGCTATTATGGAAGTTTCACATGAAGACAGACTTTTCTGTTTGCTCACATACAAACACAAGTTGTTCATGTTGCCCATTCCACATTTTATTATTTGAGGCATCAAAATAAAACAGAGGAAAGTTTGACAAAGTAAAACTAATGACAATGATTATTACAAATAAAGTCCTGGTACCCTAATCAGTTGCTGTAAATTAAGACTTTGGCCTTTATTTGAGGAAATAGGGTGTATTTCTTTATTTAACTTCTCTATCAGTCCTTGTATCGCTGGGAAATGAGCCATTTTGCTTTTCTGCGAAGCACTAGACGGCAAGATTGATGCCGTGCTTGTGTTTGTGCCCTAAATGTGAGACGGGGCTCAGCCGTGTGCTTGTATGCAAGCAGACATTTACTCATACACGTACTGAATCCCACGGTGGTATGTATGAAGGCTTGAGTGTCTGTCCCCCTTGACTGGCTTCACCTGTCACCTGTCAGTCTGTCACTGTTCCTGATGGGCCCCCCCCGGCTCCTCCCTTAACCTGCTGGCGTGAGGGCATGACGGGAGACAAAGCTATAGTGACAGACATTGACAGGGCAGTGATCCCTCCTGTACGCCACGGGCAGGGGGCTGCTTCTCCATGTGTCACCCTGAGTGACAGAGTGGAGTCCTGCACCGGAGGTGGACAGATGCAGCTACTAGATAGAAAGCTGGTCCATGACGACGGCTGTACACTTGCATATAAATCATTTTAGGAACACAGGCGCATTAAGTGCAACCTCAAAAAATTTGTACTATGAATGACAAAAGGGAGTAACACATAAACACATACAGTCATCTACCCCCTCATTTAATCTTAGACTTTTATTTGTGTGTAAAAACATAGTAAGAAATAATCTGATTGTCAGATTGTTAATTTATAGCTCTTTAAACCAACCACTTCTTCAAAAGAGAAGAAAAAAGACCTTTTCACTAGCTTCTGGATCCACCTTTAGTCGCAAGGTAGATGTATGACATCAGTGTCTCACATTGTTGCAGAGGACGTTTTGTCCCCGTTCTTGTTTGCAGCCTTGCCTTCATTTAGCCACTTTGATGTGTGTGCATCAGATCATTATTTTGGGGCATAACTGAACAAGACGTAGCTGTTAGACACGTGCCATACAGCCTCATGCTGCATTGTAGAGTACGGTGACATCATGAGAGCTCCATGGTCAATTCAGTGTAAAGTACCTCAGTCTTCAGGCTGCAAACCAGTCCTCAAACATCAGCCCTCCACCATCGTGCTTGATAGTGGGTATGAGGTATTTCTGCACATGCTGTGTTTAGCTCTCGCTATAGCTACGTGGTGATAGTCGTTAAGACCAAACAACTTGTAGATTGTACTGAAAGTCTTGTAGATTGTGTTATTTTTAGACAGAAAAAGAGTTTCTCCTGACAGCCCTTCTTGACAAACCATACTTGTTTAGTCTTCTTCTAACTATGCCGTCATCATGGACCTTGGCATTTAACATGCACGGTGAGTCCTGTAGGGTCTGAGATTCAGCTCTTGGTTCTCTGAGCATTCCATGGTCTGACCCCTTGACTCTTTGGAAGATTGACAGCTGCCTTGAAGACTTTCCTCATGTGAATGATCTCTCTTCATGTTGAACATTAGAACTTCATGTTGTTTTGATGTGGAGCAAGAATTACTCCTCTAAGACCATTGTTCATGTCTTTCCCTATTTGCATTGTGTGAATGTACAGCTGAGTGCCTGTTTCATATCTGCTGATGATCAGTTCATCAGGGGCTGATGAGAAGCAGCACTGACTGTGATTCACCATCTTAAATCCTACGGTTGCAGTAAGGGGACAAACGTTTGTTTGTTTGTTTTTTCCCCTTAACTTCTGTTAAATAAATAATGGCAAAGTTAATAATATCAATACTAAGACCTGTTATGATAAGATTTTTTTTTATTTTAAATAGGAGTACTAACATTTGCACATGGCTGTATGCTACAGACTACGCTTTGTGATCTCTGCATAAGACGTCTATGTCTTCTGCCCAGAATGGCTACTGTTGATGAAATTTTAAGTTGAAAATGCTGTTCTTTTATTTAAGAGGCTGAGTTAAAAGCTTTGGAGCATGTGCTGGAAACAAATAGGTTTGCGTGACTGTAAAAACAATATATAAAAACACTTTTATGAGTCCTGTTTGACTAGATTTTAGATCAATCAGATTTCAGCGCACCACATCAGAACATCAGCAAATTCACGTGTGCCTCTTTAGAAGATGCCTCACAAAAGGGTCTACTGTAAAATTTTTCTTTGTTTTTTAATCCAGATGTTAGAGGTTAAGAAAACCAATATAAGAAACGGGGGGAGAGGTTAACTACCCTCATCACCTGTCTGCATCAAACAGATCTAAGATCAATGAGGTGTCTCCTCTCGCTCTGGTTGCTGTTGTATATTGATATATCTTCACTATCTGTCCTCAGCTCCCCCAGGCATCGCTAAACCCAATCAGGCTTGCAATGAGTAGCGTCATCACTGGATGAGCTATTTCCCCCTGGAGACCACCCTCGCCGTCTGATCTCTGAGGGCTCAGGGTGCAGAGGAGGGGAGACAGAATCCACATAAAGGACTTTCTACAAGGTCTGTTTTGGAGGAGGGTCATGAGGAAACACCATGAGAACATCACCACCAATATATTTTACAAGAGAGTTCAAAAGGAGGATACCATCATACTTACATCCTCCTGTCTCCACCTCCCGTCTATCAAAGTTCAACTTCAAAGCTCTAAAAACATGCTTCTTCCTCTTTCTCATGTACCCTTTTATCCTTATGCAGTGTATCTTTTTTTTTTCTCTCTACTGTACTGTGACTATTATGTGGACCCAAACACACACTAACACTCCTGTAGCGTAAACTCGCCCTGAGCAACATTTGATAAAGTAGAAGTAAAAGTTAAAACTTGACTGTGAGCTAATATCAAAACTTTAAGAACAAAGACAACTTCTTTTTTTAAAATAAACAAAGTAGCCAAGCAATTAAAAGATAAGTTTACAGTGCAATTAAAGCCAATCTCAAAGTTCTTTATCAGTTTTGTGTTAATTGTGAGGTGCGCTTCCTGGATTAAAAGGTTAAGAGATATGCATTGGGTCAAAACTGGAATGGATTTTGTTACATATTGGACGGTGGACGGAAGTGGCAAATGTTGGACATGACCAGGAATCTGCCTGAAACCGACAAGCGTGGCCACCTCTGTGTCGCTGGAGAAACATATCGAAGTGTTGCAGGGAACAGACAGGCATAAACAGATAAGCATCTCGACCTGATCCAGACAATTAGCCTGTGTTTACTTCAGGAAGCAGTGATGGATCAAAGCAACCTGGAGCTTGTGTCATTGGCTCTGGAGGTTGTCTCCCTGTCGCTCTCATTTATTGTCATGATCCCAGACTCCCTCCTTTTCTCTGTCGTCTAGCCGGTTTTGGTGCCGGTGACCTCAGGAGAACTTTGACCCATACCCTCGGGCCACACGCCCTCAAAGCAGCTGCTCAAAACACCACCACCATCTTCTTTGATACTGCAGTCCTGTGGGTTTTGCTGTAAAAGTAATCAGTTGAATAGGCTGCGCCGGATAAATTTCCTGCTTGCATGAATAAAATTGCACATGTGTGCGTGCTTATGTGTGTGTATGTCTGTGGGGGGTATAGTCAAGAGCTCAGACAGGATACATAAAAGGCTCTTTTCCTGTTAGGGGTTATCAGTACAGGGGACCCCAGTGGTTTGACATGAGGAGGCAGAGCAGAATTAAGGGTGCTGATGCTGGAAGGCTTATCTCCAGCTTCCCTGGTCCCAGAGGTCTGCACAGAAGCATCCTCCCTTTTCTATGCTCACACAAGCTTGCACAAACCACAAACAGACCAGCTCTACTATTCTTTTATCCCATGTCTGCAAGAGCAGTTTGACATTTAAGCATTTTCATTCATCCGACCCTACCCTCTGTCACCACAGTCAAGATTGTTGCTCGACTTGGAATCTTAAAATCGCTTCTTGGTTTGTAATTCTTTTATTGAAATTTTCCCTGCTTATTTATCTTTGGGATCCGAGCACCCTGCTGCAGCCCTACTTTATTTGTTGTAATTGTCATTGTTCTCTGCCCTACAAGCTAGAAATGGTACAGACGGCAAACCTGGACGATTCAGGACCCCTAAATGATCTCTGACAGTTAAAATAACATAGGTAGGCCTGTAGGTGTCGCTACAATACGAAAACAAGCATTTTGCCACATATCTCAAGAACTGTATTAGCTAAAAGAAATATAACTTTCATTTTCCCTTCCATGGAAGTTACCAGTTCAAGCCCTCATATTCCCACCATTTACTGCCATTAAAAACAAACTAGTCTGAGACTTTGTACTTCATTTGTACACTATCCTAGTGGAAAATTAGAGTTTTGGTCTAAATAGATTCTAGAAAAGCATCTTTTATATGAGAAAATGTTTTTTTTTTTTTTTTGCTTATTATAAAACAATTTGGATTTCAGCCTGTTACACTTATTTGTAGAAGAACTGCTTTTGCAGTGTGTCCGTTTTAAAATGAATTTGTGGGTGTGACCAAAAATTACTCTTCGGTTCACTTGTGATGTAATGTTTCAAACACAGCAAAACTTAACATTCATAATTAATATAACATTTGCAATTTTATGATTTTTCATGAACGTTCCACCTGTTGGGTGCACTAAAACTGATAAAACTGAAACTGAACTGGTTCTCATGAACCAGTTGAATTAAAAAGCTAAAATCTGCTCTACTTATACAGTCCTTGTTTGCTGTACTTAAAGTGCCTACTAATAGTAGACCTTAAACCATTGTTATTACGACAAATCTGTTTGGTCCACAGTAATCCCCCCTAGTGGTTATATTTTCTCTTTTCAACTTAATAGTCAAAAATTTTAAATGATTCATGAAATCTTAGCAGCTGGATCCAGCTGATTTAACATTCTTGCTTTATAAATGACTCATCCATTACCAGAAAGTCTGATCATCTTATCTATTAAGTGAAGCAATACGCCTCATTAGGATAATTTATCGCTAAATTAAACAGGTGCATTGGAGATGACCTTAATCTTCTAAATGATAATGTACTTCCTGTGAATCCCGTTCCCCCCCACACACTCGCCCCAAAGCTGCATCACTCTTATTCAGAGAACCCTCTGTGACTTCCAGCTTTCAGGAAACGGCAGTCAGTGGTAAGTCTGAGTGATGGAGACGGCAGAGCCGTAAAACTGACAGGTTCCTGCTTCTGTTGCTTTCTGCCCATCTGTGATAAGTGGAGGGTCGCATTCACTGTGGTGAGCAGCAGAGGAAGCTGCGACTGTATAAACTTCTGTTGTCTGCAGCTCTGCTGACTTGGCGGGCTGGACGCTGAGACCAGCATGGCTGCCTTTTAGCTTAAAATCGTGTCAAAGTTGATTCAGCATAATGTGAGGGATTCTTGATGAGATGTCACCGACAGAATATAACCAAGCAGAAACCAAATTAACTGCAGCCAAAGCTGCTTCTGTGTACAAGGTAATCTGCACTTACTGCAAATGTTGACACAATTTCTTGAGACACAGGTTGACAGTACAAAAGCATCGTTCTCAACTATGTCCTAACAGCTCTGATCAGAGCAGCTGGTTTTGGAGGACACAGAGAGAGAGAGACATTTGACGCCACGCCTTTCTTCTGTACAATATCACTTTTTGTAAATTGATCTTATCATTTTGTGCTACTTTCTTTCGAGGTGCAGCAAATAAAGCTGGATGTCAAACAGGATGGAGAAAAAGAGAATCAATAGGAAGCATCATTTTTGTAAATGTAAATACGTAAATGTGGTCCTTCGTGCATGTCAAAATGATGAACAGTTAAGGGATCAAAGAACATAACTGGATCAGTCTTACCTTTTTCTAATTTGAATTCAGTTGATTCTGCTTTAAAACAACAGTGAATCCTCAATGAGAGACAAACTTTTGAGTCTTCAGCCAGAATCTGACTGTCAAAGAAACCAGATAACTTCCCTAACTGCTGGTCCCCTGTGGTCTCCTTTACCTACCATGAGGAAAAACCACCCAAATTATCATTTGACTCCAGGTTCTCTTTGTATTCTGTGTATCGCTACGTCACACATGAATCATGAAACTAGTTTATAGAGTTGTGGTGGACATCTTGGCAGCAGCAATTAAAGGGATAGTTTGTTTTTTTTACATGAATCTGTATGGCATCCCCGTCAGCAGTGTCGTGCATCAACACTGACTTACCCCCACAGCGTCCTGTGGGCTGAGTTCTTACCCAGTTTTGGTGCTGACGAGAGTAGTCCAGCAAGTTGGTTGGGGTCACGAAAAATATAACGTTTTTCTTCTCAAACAACATGTGTTCAAATGAGTATACATTTGCATAAAAAAAAAAACGTCAAAGGAAAAGTCAGACCTCAAAATCGTATGGCACTATTTTCTCTCGATTTCTATCAATGCGTGCTGCCGCCAGCTGACAGCCGCGCATGAATCCAACACTTTTTTTCAGTTGTTTGGCGGTGTTTTTAGCCCAGTTTTTAGCCCCCACCAAAACTGGGCAAGAACTCAGATTCATGTAAAAAAAAAAAACAACCTATCCCTTTAAGACTCATGAAAGTGACTGAGCCAAGGTAATCTTGGGAAGTGTCGTAGAAGTGTCACTTCTGTAGGGGGACCCTCAGAGCTAAAATTGGAAATGTTCCTTTGTGCCAGTTTAATTTATAAATTCATTAGCAATATTATTATTACTGTTTTCTGCTTGATTTGCTGCTATATCGTTGCCCTTAGCATTTGTAATTGTCTTAAATTCCCTGCAACACTCCATGATGAGCATTTGCTCCTCTTGGGAAAGGTAAATTGCATGTGAATGGCCAGATATAATGTTATTTCTCAGCAGGATTTGAGAGAAATGTGTTGTGCCTCTCTTAATAGGAATGTGCCAGAAGCAAACAAATCCAGCAGATCATCACCTTTGTCGTCTGTATCATCTCTGATTTTGGCTTTAGAGTTTCTCTAGCCGGCTCTCTTGAAAAAGCCTATAATATGCTGAACCTGCTTCAGGATAGGCCCCTCTGGTCAGTAGCTTGATGCTGTCAAGTTTAATTTCCCATCCAGCAGTTGCTGACTTCTGTTTCCAAACCACAACCATAAGTGTAAACAAAGGCGGGCTGGCTCACAGTAAACAGCGGTGCTTGTGGGTCCTCAGGTCTCTGGCTGTAGGCTAAACAAGTGTTTCAGTCTTGATAGTCCCTCAAGGAAATGGCACCGGGGTCAAACCTGGGTTAAGACCTGAGCTGAAGAAAGGGCAAACAGTGAGGGGTTACCACAGTCCAACCTGAGATCTTCTGTCTTTTTTGTGTTGCTCTAAGTCAAAGGCAGCCAGATGTATCAGGCTTCAAAGCGTCTTTAGAAGACAGGGTCTGCCCTGAGATCTGTGGAGAGGCGGAGACGAAACCTGATCTTTTCATTTATCTTTATCTGAAGTTTTAGTCTTGGGAGAGAAAAAAAATAACATTCTAAGTCACAACTTCTATAACAAGAGGAAACCAACCATATAAACTAACTGTTTTGCTTGTAAAAGCCCAGAAGTGTGGCATCATAGTAGCTTCGTCAAAGGAGCCTTTATTGAAATTGAGAGGCCTCCCTTCAACACCGTGACAGTGATGAGGAATGTGTCCCTGCTTGCTTGCTGACTGCAAAATAGCCCCCACCAGCGTGCACTGCAGTCCCTCCAGAGGCTAAGGTCATGGACTACATGTCAGGAAAAAAAACCTGCTCCCCTGTTGGGTCACTGTTACATGATGAGTAATGACATTAATCAGCCTGATACCTGGTCATTCCTGTCCAATTAGACCAAGCATTACCTGGCTCAGTTGACCCAGACTGCAGGTTTGCCTCAAATACAAAGCCATGGACAAATGTGCACCATGTGGATCATATGATAGAGTCAACTCTTGTTAATCCTCTGCAGGACATGGATGGGGGGGAGTTTAAATCTCTTTATCTCTGATTGACTCTGAGCATCATGCGCTTTTGTCCTGGATTGAACTATCAACAGTGAGTTGAGCAGAATATTCAGGGGAAAAAGCTTTGTGTTTGAATCTTTGTTTCTCCTTAGCAGAATGTAAATTTTGTGTTCACAGCCCCTTTGTGCAACTATGCCACTAACAATTTCAGGTCGTCTTTATTCCCTCACGTTCCGCCTGTCAGTGCTTTCAAAGGCTTTTGGTTAATAAGTCTCATTTCACTTCATTAACTTCTGGCTTTGGGGTCTATTCAGGCTGAGATGATGTATTTGCACACACATATAAACAGTCGTGTACATGCAAACGTTTGCTGTCTGAGTAGCCTGGGGTGAAGTGGTGCGCCCGGCACGTATAAACCAATGGAAATGCGTACAGGAAGAGAACGAGGATTGTGGTAATGTGTAGAAATGGTGGTGATTGATGCTGGTACTGGGTATAGAGTGCAATGCCTTCCTCCTTACAAGCTGTAGTCCCTCCCTTACAGCTACAGTACTGTATGGTTTCAAGCCCCCAGCTTTATCTAATATCTTGACATCAAGTTCAGCTGTTTTTCCTGATTTTCCTTGAAACTGATAAGCTCAATACCTTATATTATGAAATAAATAACCACAGCAATGTAAGTAATAAAAAAAACCCAAACAAAAACAGATCCACCGTGTCTGCTATCTAGACCATAGAGACCTGTGGAGAAACCTAGGTGGATTATCTCAGCAGTATTACGTTCTACCACTGGCTGTGCTATAACTGATTGTAGCGTTCATTCTGCCTTCCACTTTCAAAGAAGAAGAAGCAGTTGTGGGTGCTGACCCCTGGGGGCTGTATGTAACTATGGATGAAGTGATGTCACCCTCTGGTTTCTACAGAGAGAATTTGAGGCCAATTTTTCCTCGAACTGCATGGCGCCATGTTGCAAAGAGATGGGAAAAGGCTGTGAAAGCCAACAGCAGAACCACTGGCTAGCTCTCATTCAAGCATAGCAAATGAATCTGGACATCTGATTGGTCAGCTATATTGCTTAATGAAAATGTATCTGACATTGTACAAATAAATTCACCCCCTCACTATAGATACTAAAACTGATTTTTGTACCAGGCTGTAAATACATTTAATTCTACTGCAAAGTTGGCACTTTTAACATGGGAGGCAGTGGGATTTGCTCTGTTTTGGAGCCACCGCCTAGTGGTTAGTGGAGGAACTGCAACAAAACCTACTTCCTGAAACGGCTTCAATCCAGAAGTGGGAGGGTTGCTGCTTGGTCAGTCCCAAGTGACGACATTAATTTCAGGGTTGAAGCTCGTCCAGGAGGCTCTCGGTACAGATCTATGGGTCATGTGATTGGACGCGTTAATTCAATTCAGTTTTGATTATATAGCTTCTATTTACAACAAAGTTGCCTCTAGGCACTTCTGAGAAACCCAGAGGATGGCCCACGAGCACATGGCAAAGCCTAACAGTGGAAAGAAAAACCTCCCTCTTGGGAAGACACCTTGAGCAGGACCAGCTCAATTATGGGGGGCGGGGGACCCTCCTGCCGATAGCCAGCTGGGTAAAGGAAGGGAGTGAGGTGGGAAAAAAAATACATAAAATGTGATACAAAAATATACAAATCCATCCATTATCTATACCCGTTATTTCCAGTACAGGGTCACAGAGGTCTGCTGGAGCCTATTCCAGCTCACTTAGGGTGAAAGGCAGGGGTACACCCTGAACAGGTCACCAGTCCATTGCAGGACCACATGAAGACATACAACCATCCACACTCTCACTCACACCTAAGGGCAACCTAAAGGCAATTTAGGAACACCAATTATGTCCTGTTTTCTTGTTTTTCCCACCATGGCTGTCCTGCTGGTGGTGGAGCACCATCCTGTTCTGGTGAAACAGCATGTCAAGACCTGGATGTTGTTCCAACATGCTCCTGGATGAAGACCTGGGCTCCTCTGGTGGAAGGTCTTAGAGAAGTACAGAAGATATGGAGACATAATTCACAGCACGAGAGTTTCATATGAGAGTTTCATACGATTAAACTTAATCAGAATTAAGAACATTCATTAGTACAACATACGTCCAGGAAATAACACTTAATAATGTAAGATGAGATGAGATGAGATAAGATGAGATAAGATATACTTTATTGATCCCTGAGGGTGATTTTTTTTTTCTAAGATAAGATATTATTTCTTGAACGTAACATGAAACATGTGTCAATACGAATTTTCTCATCTCCTTTATTACTTCATGATTAGTGTGACATCAGTGAAACAGTTCAGAGATGTGCGTTTTGGAAACAACATTTCATAATCACAGAAAATGGCAGGAACCTTAAAATGCTCCAGCAGCAGACAGGAAGCCTATACATCTGTGTTACTGCTGTCTTCTCCAACTCCAAACCTCTCTAATCGTTCCTGCAGCTCGGCTGTTACTACCACAGCTACAGCTGCTCTCCCTTATCCTCCATCGTACACATTTTACTTGAGTTTCAGTCCATGATAAACTTGTTGCGATATCAAACGTGTGCCATAAATGTAGGTTGATCTCAACATTAAACCAGCCTGATGGTAAGATGCTGCTCCTCAAAAGTAGTACTTCTTTGTGACTTACACTAGGTGCTAGTGATGCTGCCATCTTTCGGATCGGGGTGGTATCGCTACATAGAGTGGCTTTAAAATAAAAGTTGACCAAAGTCTATAATAATCTATTATAATCTATTAGCTTTAGATTAATATAAAAGAATCACCTGTTTGTCGTGGCTCTTGGTATCAGGCAAATAAAACTTCAGGCCGAGGACAACATGACAAGCTCTGGTCTTTGTCTTGGCCATTCTAAAACCCTGATTTGTTTATTTAGCTGTGAGAAAGATTGCTCCACATTTGCCTCTGATAAACAGGAAGAGTTCATCGTCGACTCACTGGCTGCGAGGTGCCCACATCCTGTGGCTGCGAAAGAAAAAAAACAAAATCACCTATCCACTTTTTTGCTTGAAAGTGGGTATGAGGCATTTCTGGTGAGATGCTGTGTTTGGATTTTGCCAAACATTTTCCTGGGCATAAAGGCCAAACAATTCCACTTTGGTCTGATCTGCAGAAGTGTTTTTTCTTTTTTTCTTTTTTCCTTTCTTTTTTAAAGAGGCAGTTTTGCAAACCAAAGTTGCACTTTTATGTTAGTTTCTGGAAACCCTTCCATACAAACCATACTTTTTCAGATATTTGTTCTGTTTCTACACAAGAAAAACATGGCATTCAAAAAGAGAGGGCGACTATTGCATGTGTATTCCATTAGTGCAGCTCTGTGCAGAACAAAAGGAGCTTCTGCTGTACCGTTTGTGTTTTCAGGCACCAGTTTTTATTGTTTGCTTTTTCTCACCTTTCATGACGTGCAATACTTTTTCTTCAGGAAGCAGACGATATTGTTTAACAGGGCATTTTAGTGATCAGCAAATTAGATCTCTATTAAATCCACTTTCTCGATAAGTGTCATGGGGAAATGAAGCCGTGGCTAACGTACAAGCTATTCTGCCTCCAACACAGAGGTTGTGTTTGTGATTTTTGGTCTCTGCAGGAACAGATAAGACTGAAGCTGCTGTTGACACCGCCTTGACTGAATCCACATATCAGAGCCCATGCCAGAAGGGTATGATTCATTAATTGACTTAATGACGACCCTCAGCCTGTGCGTGTCTGTGTGAATGTTCTCATCAAGCACATTCTTATTCCAAACAATGGGTATTAAGTGATGTGACAGCCACTTAAGAGATGTGGTGACAGATTTCTTGTGAGAGTTCTTTTCATTTTAGGAACGTATAATTCAAGCTTTATTGTGGAACAAATTATCAATGAAAACGACATCATACGAAAGAAAAAAATAAGCAAAAAAAAAATTCAATGCATCACAATTTTGTGTGTTAGGAAACAGTTTTGCAATTAGAATTTAAAGATATAGTCTCCTTCTGCACTCTGAGACTTGTTTGAAGCTCTTCTGGCCCACTGGAAAGCCCAGAGTCTGTGGGTGTCTGGCAGCTGGATCATTCGGGACATTGTTTGCTGAAGAAATGCAACATCGGACAAAAATTCTTGAGATGCTCATCTAATACAGCTTTCTAAAGTCATTTGTAAACCTAATCTGGACTGGGTTCAGGTTCACGCCCCCCGCCCCCCCCCCACACACACACACACATCACCATGGCTCCCTCTTCCGGGACATTCAGATCTCCACTGTATTTTACCAGCTTAAACTTTACTATATGCCAAAAAAAAAAGAGGGAAAAATAAATATTTCTGAAATTACATCTTAAATACAATGTCAAGAAGAAGTGTGTGAACTCTTTAACTTCTTTCCTGCTTTAAGTCATGAGTCAAAGTACTTAAACTGATAACACACTGTTTAAAATCCTTGAACACACCTATTAAACACTCTCAGTGTTTAATGACAAGTTAATTGAAGACAGTAGTTTGCACGTCTATTTAATGACGTGCATTTGAAGGTGTGGTTTAGAGCTGCTTTAATTCACAAAGAAACTCTTATTTTAAGTTTGCTGTTCATAAAAAGCATTTTCTGATGTGATTCATGCTTTTCCATTCATGAGATCTCTGAAGACATGTGGTCTGCAAAAGGCTGGAAGTGTCTGTCCACAGTTAGACAAACTGTCTATAAATGGAGACAGTTTACTATGGCTCCTCTTCACAGAAGTGGGCATCCAGCCAAGATAGTGCTCAAAGCACAAAACAGAATCCCCAACGAGGTAAAGAAGAGCCTACAAGTAACAGCTAAAGCGTTGAAGACATCATGGAAACTGGCAAACATCTCTGTTCAAGAGTCAACCATTCATAATCATCAACAGTCAGGGTGCACATGGCAGATAATGACAGAGGAAGCCGCTGCTATCCAAAAGAAACATCGCATTCCTGAAGTTTCCCAAAGAGCTCCTTGGAAATCTAGAATGCTCGTAGGAAAAATGGTCTTGGACTGTTGACTCAAAAGATGAATTATTGGAGAGAAGCACTCAGCACTTTGTATGGCACAGAAACAGCACAGCTTACCAGCATCAAATAAGCATCCCAGTGGTGAAGTATGGTGGTGGGAGCATCATGACATGGGCCTGCTTTGTTGCCCCAATGCCTGGATCATCATGGAGGACAAAATATATCCCCAGGTTTTTCCCAAAATACAGTTTAGGATAAAGTCACAGTGGTCATTTCACCATCCACTCAGAGCCCAAACCTTAACTAAACATGTGACATGTGAAATGACCTCAGGAGCTTGTTCACACCAAACATTCCTCAGCTGAAGCAGTTCTGAAGGTCAGAAATTCCTCCTGAATGTTGTGCAGGTCTGATCCACAACTGTCAAAAGCACTTGCTCTAAGTTTTTTTTGGGCTACCAATTGTGTTTGCCTGTGTGTTAGTTTCAGATGCCATCCTATTGTATGCTCTCAAAAGTTTGCATCAAAGACAAATGGACTTCCTTTTCTTGGTGCTTTCATTTCCTCTTCCATCCAGAAAACTTTGTCAGTTCCCTATTTTTAGTGAAATGAAGATTTCTGCATGAAAGGTGAAACATCTTCAAGAACTGAGAAAAAGAGTGAAGTTTCATTTGACTCAAGCTGTAGAGGATTACCATGAACTGGATGGCTGAGAATCTACACCAGCATAATATATATATATGTTATAGCAAATTAATGGAGAAAAATAATTATTTTCAAGGGGTTTTCAAACTTTTTTTTTTCCCCACTGTAACTGATCCAACAGCAGCGAGCATAAACCACTCGCATCGTTTACAAAGCAGTTGGCTCCAATGCTGGAAAATTTGTTTTCAAGCCTTAAAATTGGTCTGCAAACCACTTTAAGATAAAGCAATAAAAGCTCTAATACAATTTCAAAGGTTATAGTTCTTTTACATTCACACTTGAAGATTAGGAAAGGAAATATTTCCATTTTACAAGCCCTTAAACTGACATTGTAAAAGCTGTTTTTTTTTATTTTTATTTATTGCATCTCTGCTTGTAAATTAACTCCCCTCATGCAGACTTTGTTTGCAGAAGTGAATTGGCTCCCACTTTCTGCAAGCGGGTTTATTGTGATTTGTAAATATTAAAGTGTTCTTTTACAGGCTAAGTGGGTTCAAATGTGCCAAAAGCTGCTTCGATTGGCTTTTGCGTGGCCTCTCTCTCCTCTCCTCCTCAGCTCCTTTGAAGATCAGAGTGTGCAGTCTGTTATTAGTATGTCTAAAAAAGGGTTTAACCTTCATGATGTGTGTGTGTGTGAGACTGTGTAACTCTGTAAGTGTGTGTGTATATGTTTGTGTGAATTGGTACTGCTGCTTCCAGAAATCTGAGAAATCCTTTCAAGTGGGAGGGGATAATGTGATTTTTACAAGAGAGCACTCCCCGCCTCCTTCACCAATATTCTCATCTTTCCAAGTTAAGGGGAAGAAAAATCTGAGGTTTTTGCAACATTTGCAGACAAACTATACAAAATCCTTGGTTTGCCAGTCTGCTTTATAACCTCGCCCAAGCAGTTGTGATGGTGCACATCCATCCAGGCACTAATGTACGTCTGAAGGACAGAGGGATGGCTGTGCTCCTGGATGATTAATAACAAGATTTATGGGCCTACACTGAAACCGAACCGAAGGAATGCAGCCTCCACCTACTCTCTCTGTTCTGTGGCTGGCACACAGCTAAATACAATCAGGTTTTGGAGTGGAAGCCAATGGTCCTGAACTAATCTGAGCCAGTTTCTTGGAGTTCTTTGTTTGTGTTAGATGTTTATGGCAAGAAGGGTATGGCAGCAAGGTTTTGTAAGAATATCTCACGTCTTTGGGATTTTGGGAGAGAGGTGTGGTGTGTTGATCGTAAATGCAGACATTCCCTCTCTGTGAGACTCCAGTGGGTAGGCCACTGTTCAGCGGGACTCGTGATATATGTGGCACAGCTATGGCCAATGTGTGAGGCCCACAGCATCAATGCCTGTGTGACACACAGAAGGAAAGAAATGAATGTCACAACTGATTTACATGAGCAACATATTTCATTTTGTTTGGAGCCCAGCAGGTCTGTGTGGTGCCTGAACCAAACCATTCCTTTTACCCACCACTTTTCTATTTCTGAAACAGCAAAAATCTGAATCTATGAAGTCATGTGTGCATAAAAAGGGCTGATGTAATGGTGGACACAATAGACTCTAAGACCTAATGTGTAAAAGTAGCATCTATGAAAGGTTGAGTCTTTGAGGTTCAAAGGTGCTTTGTTAACATGGGTGTGAGGAATTCATTTAAATGTTTAAAAACAATGTTGAGGAGAGAATTGAGAATTTCATCCTTCAACAGTGCTTGATAACCTTTAACAATTCAAGAAAGCTTAAAGAAATTCATCAGCACTGCATCACAAACTATCATCCATCAGTAGCTGATTTAACTACATGGACAAAGGATGTTTGTGGGAAGCCTCTGTCAAGCTCTACAATATGGAGTTATAGTCTAAATGCTACTTAGAACTTTCAAAAAGAAGCCCAGTGTTAATTTTGTTCAGAAGCAGCATCAACATCTCTGGGCTCAGAGGCACCAATCTTTAACCATCACACGGAGCAAACAAGTATTATCGACATGTAAACCAGTAATTCGGGTCCACAATCTGTGGTCCAGTCCTGTGATGATACTGGATTGTATCAGACTTCTGTTATTGCAGCATTAAATGTACATTGAGACATAAGGGCAACATACTACCTTGAAGATTTCCAGGGACTGCCATGTGTTTTTAAAAATGACAATGAAAGCTACATTCTGCACACATTACAAAGGCAGGGCTAAAGACCAAGAGGGTAAAGTACTGGACTGGTCTGCCTGCACTCCTGACCTGTCCCCAGAAGAGAAAGTCTGGAGAATTTTGAAATGAGAACTACAATCAGTGTCCCTGGATTTTGGGCCACCTTATGACATATGTAGCCATCTTTGATTGATTATCGGTGCAAGAATTATTAATATAATATGTTAACAAAAGGAAATGACGCTCATGAAGAAAAAAGATGAAAAATCTTGGTTTTATATTGTGTTAAAAACCAATAAAAGGAAATGTTTTTGTGCATTTTCCACATCTTCTAAATTTCTTTCCCGATTTGGGGGTTACAGTTTTCAGGTTGCACGTTTAACTGAA
The DNA here is from genome assembly GCA_037176975.1 of Arrhamphus sclerolepis. Taxonomy (NCBI): domain Eukaryota; kingdom Metazoa; phylum Chordata; class Actinopteri; order Beloniformes; family Hemiramphidae; genus Arrhamphus; species Arrhamphus sclerolepis. Next base: position 9,105,793 of record JBAMYA010000011.1, on the reverse strand, counting down.
CTGTCATTTTACCCTGAGCCTTACATCGTGCAGTCACACATGTTCTTTTCTCTTTATGCACTTGGAATCTGGTGCCAACTGTGGACATGCACTCTTTCAACCCGTTCTAATTTAACCCTTTGACTCTCCACCTGCCTTCTGCCCTGCTGCACCCACCGAGACTTCGCACAGCAACCTGCTCCACATACTCTGCACTCCAGGCATATTTGACCTCTGTGTATCTATTATCTCCAGGTTAGGTTAGAGCAAACACACACACTCACACACGGGCATATCAGTGAAAAGGCTAATCTCAAAGTAACCAGAAAATCCACTATTACCTTGGAGGTTAAATGTCACTGGAGACTGGAATAACCTTGAAAGCAACTCGATTAAAGGTCCCATAAAGTTCAAATCTGGCTTTACCTTGGCATAGTTAAATAAGGATAGTTTGTCATGTCAAATAGAAACGCAGTGAACCTCAAACCGTATTGTAGCCTCCTTTGTATGTGAATTTCACTTTTATATATTTAGCTGAAACACAATCCAATCTGAAAACCTGCAAAGTGTTTTGTAACTTTTTACACGGACCCGTTTGGATCCTTTTTCAACATTAACAAAGACCAGCCCACTTTCTGCTGGACTCCTCATTGCTGAGGCGACTTCTACGGATACGAAGAAGGAAACTTAGTTTTTTCCTAAGGATGAAACATTTTCCTTACACCAGACTGTTTCTCCAACCTTGGAAAGTTTCTAGAAGATTTCACTCAGCAGCTGGCACTAAAACAATGAGCTGTCAGCATCACAACCATTACTCATGAGTGCCAGCCCATAAACGACAGCATTTTCATGTCAGACAATTGGTGACTAACAGAGCAAAATAAAATAATTAAAAAAAAAAAAAGACTGAATCAAGGCCGATTCGATGTTGGCGGTAAAATGCTGCTGCTGTTTCTGTCAGGTGTTCTTGTTCACCTTCTGGACCTTGGCTCAACTTCCTTTGTGAAATCACCCACAATGTCCCCACGCTGCTCCGCTCTGATACAGTCAGTCATACAATAATAAATATGCTCCGTGTCAAGATAAACTCCGATAACTTCTGCGGGCATAGCTTCACGGTAAACCAACCAATCAGAGTGCAGCTCATTCATCATGACAACAACCAACAGGAGTGTAAACCAGCTTAATTATTAATAAACCAAAATGCTTTTTCTCATGCCCGAGGGGATCACAGAGATTTCAGGGGGTGGGTAAAAATGCGCATATATAAAAACAGCATTAAATTGCCTATTTAAAGACCTCAGAAAACAAATTCAATCAGTCAGTTAATGCAGTTTATGGAACCATTAAACCTTATCAATCTCTATTCAAAATTATGCAGCACATTTCAGTATTTGCTTTGTTTTTATGGAATAATCTAAACAATCTAAAAGTCTACACTTGCTACACCCCTCTTCTTAACATCTTAAATGTTACTATTATAGTAAAACTGCCTTTTTTTACCTAGTCAACACTGAGGGGCATTTTCCTTGTTTACAGCTGCCTGTATGGTGGCAGAAGGTCCTCATGGCAGTATATTGTTTAGAGTAGCCGGTTCTGTGGTTTGTCTGACCTAACCACATGTTATGTCTCAACAACCTTTGAGATCCGTGGAAAGAGAGAGGAAGAGAAAATCAAAATTAAGCATTTTGTTCTTATTTTGTCTTGACACAAACCAGATCTGATCATGTTTACCTTTCCAGCCAGAGAAATCAACTGACCACACATTGTGCAACTTTTTATTGAAAAGAAGTGAAAATTGGCTTCGCTCTCATCTAAGAGTCATATTCAACACAAACAACAACAACACAAAAAGAATAAAGTCACAGATGCTTCACATTCAGTACTTGCATCTGGGGTTTCACCAGTGGAATCTAAAGTATACCACAATCAAGACAATAAAACATTTAGAAACGGTTTTATAATTTCCATTTGCTGTCACAGATCATTTTTTTCAACTTGGAAAGTGATATTGATAACATGACTAGTCTGATTAGTGTTTACCAATGAAATTCAACAACAATACTTCATTTTATTAACAGTTATTCATTTTAAATTTTATTGTTGCTGGTAAGATGCCCATAAAAGAAACATGACAAGAGACCACTGACAGTTGCTTTTGTTTTGCAAGCTCCAATCAAAGTTTACACTCTGCAGACCTATAAATCATAGGTCCTGTACAGAAATGTGCAAGACAGATGTGGTTAGGCCAATCGAGATGCTTGGAGGGCCTTTTTATTTTATTTTTTATTTCTCACTACTTTCTTATGCTGTAAAAAAAAGAGAGCATTGAGAATTTAGAGTTCTGCTGTTATGTTCATAAAATGATTCATTTATTTATTCACATATTAATTTTGGAGGGCAGACAACTAGAACTAAAAGAAAAATCTACTATTTTTGAAACAATAGCAGTGTTTTACTCACTATTATCTACACTATCTGTCGTCTGACAGCACAGCTTTAATGTGAACTTTGCGTAATTAAAGCACAGAATATGTGAGAACAAAGTGGAGAGCAGCGAGCAGGCGGTAATGTTAGCCATGTTAAGACAATGCTGTCTCTAGACATATATTGTAAGCGTAGTGGGTAAAATGCAAAAGATAAGACTATCTACTTTGTTTTCAGAGACATAGCTGGAAACCTTGCTCATGGCTTAATTTTAGAGCTAACAGAACCAGCTGTGTATAAGGCTGTTCACTTCTAGCTGCTATTATAGAAAGGTGTTGAACAATGGAGTAACAGATAGCAAAGCCTGGACTTCAAACAAGATGTTTCAGGAAAAGGGTTTTCTTTTGGACAGAGTAACCCCCATGGTCATGCTTTCTAACTTTGCACACCTGTTACATGCAAGCCTAGAAAGCATAACGTGTCTTCTTTTAAACATATGGCGTCCATGATGATACAGTATCAAGTACCTGATCGGTTTGGGCAACTTGTGCTGTTAGATTAGAATTCCTGTAACAAAATATGTTGTGATGCTTTTTTTTCCTCTCTATGATCTGTTCCCTGATGGAGTGATTGTTGTAGCATCCTGTAAACGGGAGCCTATAGAAATAAATGTGACAGCTCAAGACAAAAGATGTCTATCACTCACCCATGGCTCTCATCCTGTTTTCTTTGCATTGCATACACCCCCTACCACATACACACGCATTACTTTGTACACAACCCCCCAGTTGAAATCTACTCTGAGACTACAGCAGAAAATAGGAGGTGGAATTAAAAGCGCTGAGTGAAAGAGAGAGGGGGAATGGAGACAACAACAACAATAATACAAGCTAGGAGAGGAAGTGAGGCTGAAAAGAGGGAGACGTGTTTGTAAAGTGAGGACAGGAGTAAGGAATGGAAAGACCTTGGAGGATGAGAAAAGCAGCAAAGACTTGGTTGGAAATAGAAAATGTTTTATTCTCCCTTTGAGAGCAGTTTGACTCTCTGGAGTGCATGCATCAGTGGTGTGAATATGTGCTTTGACATACTGTAGGTTTCTACTGGCTGCAGGAGTTCTTCTTGTCTCTGCGGGTATCTTGCAAATTCACTGTAGCTGTATTGAGTTCACATATAAGTCAGGTGAACAGTTCTTCCTCGGAGGGTTGCCTGCTCAAGCAGGCCTGCAAACATTACAATAAATCTTCACAATTATATTTTAATCTAGTTTTAGTTATTGAACCTTGATTTTATTGCATTTTGAATTCATTTATGTCACCCCAGAAACAAACTTATCTCCACACCACTCTTTATAGTCTGCATGTAAGAGATGCATGGCTAAGGAGGCTCGCTCATGGTCCAAGACGCTTTGTGATTCCTTGTGAAAGGCTCCCTGAAAGGAGCCGCCAGTCCGTGCCCAGAGGATTTAGGGGAGTGAGTTTAGGGGGTCAGCACGGTCACCCTGGGGATAAATGCCTCCCATTGTCTCTTCTAAGGAGATGCTCTCAGTAGGGAGTCTATAAAACCCCAGTGGCAACACTAACACCCAGAACTCTGGGGCTCCCCCAGGGGAACACCCCGGGAGCCCCAGCCTGGGACCAGCTCACAATCTGTGGGGGAGAAACAGCTGACGGAGACCCCTTTACTATTTGTTAGTCTGCTCGGTTCATCATCAGTCTGGGAGATGTGACATCTTTGATCAGTTCTTATTCACTTGAGACGATGTGAACCTGCATGAATGACTAAGCGCAAGTTTAACCATTTAAAACACCCACAGCGGCGTAAACAAATGTTTGGCAAGTCGGAATAAAATTCTGTGTGAGTGTGAGTGGAATATAAACATTTTCTTCCAAATAGATCCTTGTTTGAAAGGGTATGTTTTCATAATGTACTCATATTCACCTGTACATTAAAATAGACTGTGTGAGAGAATTTGTTCAGTATGTCTGGTGAGCCGGTGCAGGAAGTAGAGGGGGTAACGTCTCATGGGGTCTTTTGTGGAATGTCTCTGCTCACCCCTTCTCGGATCCATGAGATGGGCAAACATGAAATCAAAGTGGAAAAGCTCCACAAAGGAGTGGAAGGAGGATGACTAGGCTCTTGATGGGGGTAGAAAGTAGGGGGTGGTTTGTCCCAGCACCCAAGGCCCCCGAAGCACCAGGTCCCACAGCTCCATGAAAGAGCCCTTATGAGGACCTGGCTGTTCCGCCTGCATTGGATTAAAAGCACAGACCCACAGGCTGCCAGCACAATATGACAATGTACTATTTTATCATCCTTTCTGAGGACAAGAAACCACTTCAGCATGTTTTCCTGTGGATACATTCACATTGTTTGTCTCACACACGATGACATACTGTCAAAGAAAAAAATATATATATATGTGAAAAGGAAAATAAAAAAATCCCATTAGATATATGGGGATGTTACAACTTGTGATCTCTGATTCTCTGCTGCTTTTTTTTTCAATCTTTATTTCTGATGGTGGCCTGCACCCATGTACCCCTCAAAAACTTTTGAACAGTGAACCGGAGAAATACCAGCAATTATTAATATGTAAAACCACAAAACTTACATCTGTAATGTTCGGGAGCTACAGCAGTTGACCAGTTGCCATTACGGTAGCCATCTTTCTTCTTTTTTTTTGTCTGCATGTATATTCATGGTTAATGCCATCATCTGGCAAAACCATCCTGAAGCAGATTTGGTTTTTTTGTGCTAATGTGAGAGGTGAGCATGTCCTTCACCAGTCCTCTCTGGCAGTTTATTCTAACATCTTTATCTGAAATCCTGGTTCCACCAGAGAGGGCTGAAGATCACCAGTAGTGGGACATTTAAAGACCAGACAGTTAAAGAGACACAACAGTAACGGTGTGGTGTGTGCAGAGCTGTGAAGGGTGATGGGGTGTTTTGCAGTGGATTGTGTAATAAAGGACAAATGTCAGAGACAATATATAAGAAATAGAGAAACTACTAACAGAAAACTGGATGAACACCTTCTACCAAGCAATGTCTCATGTACGTATGTGCAGAAATAATGTAAACATTGAGAATTGATTGTGTTGACAGAGGAGGGGGTGTTGAGGGAGGCATGTAAAGCATAAATATCTACACACTAGACTTGTGAGTGGACATACATAAAGACAAATACACACATATTGATGTAACCATCTGTTGATGTAACCATAATATGAACATGCCTGCATGTGTACAATGAAGTCACTTAGTCAAGTATTCTTAATCAGTTTGGTGTTGTAGTTGTAATGAATTTATCTCCAAATGTTAAGTAATTAACAGTAACATGAATGTTAAACAATTATAAATTTATATGCTGCTTAAGCCTATTCATATATGACGATATACAGCATCACACACATGTTATATACACACACAAATATACACACATACACACTCATGTATACACTTTCATATATCTAAACACATAAGTTTACAAAAATGTTTATAGTCTATGCACTCATGCCACATCTATATATACAAGTATACATATATCTAGATAAACACCCCTATTATAATAACAAAACTATCAATAATATTGTAGCTACAATTAATGATAGCCAGAATAAGACTGATTCTGTCAATAATATCAACAATAGTACAACTAATAATAACAACAACGTAAGAAATTGTCACCACTAGTACCATCACCATCGTCCTTATCTTAGTCAGTCTCAGATCTGGTGAGAAAATGTCAGCTAATTCCCAACTCCCAGGACCAGACTGGCCCGAGAGGAATGTAAGGTCCAGGGGCAAACACCTCAAGGTACATGTCCACTGACAGGGAGGCAAGGTAATGGCACCCAGGAAGCCAGAACCACAACAAGGCCGCCCCATCCCCCCGATCCCCACATCCACCAGAGCCCGGCCCACAGCAGTAGGACTACAGGACCTACAGAGCCGGTAGCTGTCACCCCGTGCAGCCCACACACAGCAGCAACCCCCCGCCGTCCACGGCAGCCATCTCTCTTTTGTTTTTCGAACTGAGTTGGATCCACGCCTTCGAATGTGGCGAATGTGAAGTATGAATATTCCACACCCAGCGTTTTGGCCGTTATGAGTGCACCATCCGGGTCCTTTCAGTACACTTATTTCCGCCATGATCGTAATCGGAACGTCCTACAAAATCAAACTAAGTATAGTAAGTACGGAAAGCATGGATATTGGAACACACGGCTGGATTGTTTAGTATATAGGCTGCACAGGTGCTGCTCAACAATATGGCTGGCTGACACTCACTTTGAAAACTGCAAGTTTACATTTTCTTAACTGCATGAGTTTGCCAGTGCTTGAAACTTGTTGGTTTTATGAGGTCATGATTCACTCACCATAATATGATCAGCCTTTTTTGTTGTGTCAAAGTATAAAATATGTGAGAGCAGCAATCAAATGGTTATGTTTTCCTGCTACAGCATATTATCATTATCATTATTATTATTATTAGTATTATTATTATTATTATTATTATTATTATTATTATTATTATCATTATTCCTATGAAGAAAAGGGGACTTACAGGGTGGGACACTGGGACAGTGTCCAACTAGGTTGGACTAGTTACACACTAGATTTCATTAGATGAGAAGAGATTTTAAGAAAATTCAAAAGTAATTTTAAAATCATTGGCCACTACAGACATGAGGACATTCTCAAATGATTTTCAATATTATAATCCTGCAAACACACACTAGATGACCTAATTTAGAGCTGTAAAATGATCTTATAGACACTACAAACATGAGGATTATTTTTAAAGTAATTGCTTGTGTCAGTCTTCATTCATCTCCTTTCCCCAACGATCATGAATGAAGTCTGAATTGCTTCCAGTATAATAAACAGGCATAAGCAGTAGTAGGAATGCTTACTTTACTTTTACTTTAAAAAGAATCTGGCAATGCTGTTAAACAAATAAAAATACTACTCAAAACTGGATCCTTTCGCTAATTTAGTGCATCACCTAGTTAGCAGTGTTCAAGCCAAATGAGGCAGGGAAAACCCCGATGAAAGACAGTGTTCCTAGATGTGGTAAAACGAGTGTTTTTCTCTAACAGATAGCAGTTATGATCTGTCCAATGTCCTCTGAATCCCAAATGTTGTGGGATGCTTGTAGTTTTGTCCATCATGCCTGAATTAAAGCCTGATTTATGCTTCTGTGTGGAGTAGCCTGACGTGAACATCTCTCCAAGTGCAACTGCACATGATGTAAACCAGAAGAAATGCGATAGATTTGTTCTTCGTTTTTGAATTTCTGACCATATTTCTTCTTTGCTGTTTTCAAGAAGGATGGTTTGCTGCATTGTCTATAAAAATGACTGGTGTTCAACATTTATGAGATTCAACTCACGTAAAATATACATCATTTGCTCCATTGCAGAATTATATGCAGGAAGTAAACAAAAGGAAACATGGCACTGTGAGCGATGGTGCATCAGAAAAAGAACCCAAAGTCCAATCTAACAGTCTGTGTTTGAATTACAGAGCGACTGAAACAATAATGCGGAAGTATAAACTTCAGAGACGATGTAGGGGGGTTTTACTTTAAAAAAAAAAAACCAGCTGTATTATCAATGTTTCTTGCGTCACTATTACAGGTGGTTGGTGTGACACTGGAGGTCTCTGCTTGATAGCAGAACCAGAATAAAAAATACAAATGTATTCAAGCAGGCGATCAGAGTACAATTTGTCTTTGTTGGTGACTCAGCAAAGAAAACAATATTGGTGCAACTGGAAAACGTATTTCCAGCCTTGAGATCAATCGTAAAGTAAATGGAAGGGTCAATTCTTTTTTGGCTTTTTTTCATGTTAAATTTTAAGTTTCAACTTCATTTGAAGGAACATTACATTAATTTTAAGAAGTGTTGTTAAGTTTGTGGTTTCCCAACCCTACTATCTGTAAATAAAATTTTTAAAAAAAGCCAAAGTAACTTTGGGCTCACGTCCTGGTCATCTTCTGTATCTATCGCTTTACAGCACTAAGTTGTTTAAAAAAGTGCTATACAAATAAAGTGTTATTATTATTATTAAGTCTCACATCAGTAATGATGGAATTAACTCACCAAGTTACAGTTTACATCCTCTGACTGATCTATATAAGAGTTTCAAAGGTTCTTTTGTACAGTTGTAAAAATTGCCAGTAATTGGCTGACCAGTTTGATAACCAACTAATTAATCAGTCTACCTCTAATATTATTACATTTTTACTGTTTGTATTTTAATAGTCAGATAAAAAGTATATAAATTGCTGGTTATTTAAACTATAATAAAACAACAAGACCAGGGGGACCGAGTCAAACAGCAGCGAACAAGATCTTTTTTACAACCAAAATGTGGATTAAAATATGTTTAGAAATTTAAGAAAATTTTCATAAAAATTTAGGAAATTTCCATAAATTTGTGCGGCGTGCCCGTGGTTTGAGGCTACACATTATTAATTTCACAGTAAAAGCCATTTCCTTGTAATTGACATATCTGTTCTGCTAACTAAGTAATTATGGATCTGACATGCAGAGAGAGCTTTTACTGAAGGCGACCTTGTTCTGTATATTTTAGCAATTATACTGTAAAATGTGTATCACCTCGGTGAAAAGCCTTTTGTGGCTTGTGCCCGCAGGGCATTGTTCTTCAGTCTGGGGCGCTGTTGGAGAATTACTAATGTCTGAATGTTATCTTCATTTAGCACGGCTCTGAATAATGCACATTACAGTATGCATATATATTTAAATCATTGACTGGCTGCTTCACAATACACAGCAGCCTTGTCTCTTTTTCAGACACTCATTCAGTAGATGCAAACCCTGAAACCTGATCTGCATAATCCATTTTTTTTATTTTTTTTTATTTTTTTTGAGGTAATGATGTATAGCTAATAATGGGAACAGCTAGTTTTGGTGTCTGGTTTTGGTGAGATTGATGGAAGATGTAATTGAACAGTTGCGAATTAAACAGAGAGAAACTGGACAGGAAAAGACAAATGTAGATCATGAAGAAAAATAATTATCCCCACCTGGAATTTTCCGACTTTTTATTACAACATGTATGACCAATGTGCTAATTTATCATTATATGTGGTTCTTGCGTGCTGCATGTTTGTATGTGTGTATTTTAGGACGGGTGGGGGGGTGGGGGGTCTCAGAACCTTTGTGGTTTTGCAGCTTCCTTTGTCACCAGTGTGGGACCTTTATCTTACAGAGATGTCTGCTGGGGACTGGGAGGAGTGGGGCGAGGTGGATGTGTGTTGAACCCTCCGCCCTAAAACCGATATGAAATAATCCGTCAGCCCTTCATTTGTGTCTAGGAGGAAGGGATCAGCCAAATCTTTCTTGAACACAGTCTTTACCACATCAAACCTTTGACACACTCAGTGTTAACACCCCTGTGTAGGTGTGTGTGTCAGAGTGTTTTTTTTTTTTTTTCTTTTTAATCACTACTTGAAGTATAGCGTCAGAATGCTGATTGAAGGAGCAAATTTCAGAAACGCTTCATACATTTCATAAAACATTCTTACTTTTGCCGTTTAAAGTGATTTGTTATAATTTTTCAGTGGCGTGTAATGGGAGACTGAAACACCTTTTGTAAATAAATTGAAGCTGCAACCAAGAAAAATCTTTTGCTTAAAGAGGAGAAACATGACTGTTTGTTTGACATACTATATAGTTATATAAAAAAAATACACTTAAAGACATTCTTCAGAACAGTTTTATAATGCATACTGGGTTAAAAAAGACCAAGACTCCCACTAACTTCTATAAGTCTCCAAAACCCACAGGACATTCATTTGTGAGACTAAATCATCACTGGAGAGTAAACTGGTGTCTGGTAAACTGGTGTGGTAACATTGATGCTGGTTTCACATGATGACAATGTTAATTTGGCAAATTCAAACTATTGCTCTTTTTTTTTTCATGCCGACTCAGCAGCATATTGGCACACATGACAACAGGATGTTAGTAGGTGATGGATCTGGAATTTACATTAGTTTTCCTCTGGTTTTGTTGATTTACCAATCAACATGTACTTCACTTACTCTGGTATGTTGGCGGCCACCATATAAAAAAAAAAAAAAAAAAAAAGCTTCCCAAACCGGAAAAACCCCCGTCTGAACTCCAGTCCCCCCAATGAATCTGGGGGTGGGTTTTTTTCTTTGGAAGGGGGGGG
>JBAMYA010000011.1:9080697-9095082 GCA_037176975.1 Arrhamphus sclerolepis | reverse complement strand
TCATCTCACAACACCGCCAGAGAAAAAAAAAAAAAAAAAAAAAGATGGAGAAACATATGAAGGCTCTGTGCGTGTAGATGCTGTTTGAGATAGTAAATATTTTCTGAGGAGTAACAAACCATCTGGGTACTTCTCACATTCAGATACTGCATACTATGCACTACAATCTAGTAGCAATATATATATTTTTATATATAAAAAGTCCTGGGTCGACTTCTTCCCTCATCAGTCCATCTGCTTGTCTTCCTTGATTCCCAGTCTGTGTGTCTGGCCTCTGTTTTCCCTGTTTAACTACACCTGTTTTAAATTCTTTTGGATTTTTGGAATATCCTACCCACAGGATTCCCAAGTCTTTGTTGCCATGGCAGTCTCCAGTCTTCTCCATTTGAGTCCTCAGCAACACCACTTGGAGGTGATGGAATGCAGGTTAGATTCCTTATCTATTAGCATTTTGTTAATCTAACAGTGTACAACGAACAGACACAGTGGACGTCACAGCTGGTGTGCTACGATTGCTGCTGGATAGGAAACTATTAAAAAAGAAAAAAACCTTTTTTCAGTGTGAACATATCTTTACAGTGAGAACGTAACCTCTATTCAACTTATTTAGGTTCGCAGGGGTTTATTGGAGCATGTCAGCTGTCTCCAGGTGAAGGGCTGGGGTATAGTATGGAAGGGTCACCTGTCCTTCACAGTAAATTTAAACAATTCTGGTAAATAATCTCAGTAAGGACCCAAGTGAAACATGCTGCCTTCCTTGCCTGAATGTATTTTCCTTTAGGAGACCCCATTAGATTACCAGCACTGAGGTCACCTCTGTTTACTGTTGTCTTCCAGTCAACCATTCGCTCTATAACCCAGGAGTGCATGTGTGCATCTCTATGCATGTGAGAACATGTGCACATGTACAGTGTGCGTGCCAATTAGTGTCCCGCTCCAGACAGATTGCCTGTTTATCCTGATGAAGAGAAAATAAGTCTTGGAGCCCTGGGGAAGGAAGAAAAAAAAATTACCTTAATACATCTCTCTGTGTTTGCACGAGCTTGTGCATGTTTACCCACACAAGTGTGCATTTGTGTGTTTATCCTGCTAACGCCTGTGATGTCAGCACTGTCTGGTGACAGGCTGATTAATGTCTGAATGTTTTCCAGCTATTTAGCCCAGAGTCTGCTCACTGGGCGCAAAGACTCACAAAGAGACAAGAGGAAAAGACTGGAAACAAGAAAAGATGAGAAGACACTTGAGTTCAAGAAAATTAGAAGATATAAGGAGCAGAAAAAGACAACCGTGAAAGGGCAATGTGGAAATGTTTAGGAACATATCTGCTTTTGTTTCGATGGACATTGTAATGATCCTAATTTCTCTTTACTTGACAGTGGTTCTGTCTGAGGGTATTAACCTACAAAAGGATCTCAATAGCTGGCAATGGAAACATCTGGCTCATGTACTAAAGGGGAGCTGAGAATTATTAATGGACTCTTCGGTCCCTGTTTGGTATTTTTGGTGGTAAAGCCTCTCCAAACTTTATTTCTTTTCGCTTCCTTATTTACCCTCGCTCACCCTTCTCTTCTATTCTCCCATCTTCCTCGCTGTCTTCTCTCTTCCTCCATCTGTGTGAACCTCCAGTTAAAGGTGGCAGAGAGAGCCGGATGGAGCAGAAAAGGTGGTGGTGATGGTGCGTGGAGGGAGACATTTGTTCTGCGATTAGCTAAGACTCTCGGCTCCTCCGATGCAGTCTGGAGTTAATTAGCAGAGCCATTACCCGGCCTTGTTCATCAGAGAAGATGAGCAGACAGCAGCTGTAATCTAACCACGCTCTGACGTACACTGGAGGATCTAATGTATTAGATTTGCTCGCTAGCACTGGAAAATGGCTGCAGCACTGCTACATCAAATGAGCATATCTTAGATTAAAGAGTTAAGGAAGGATGGTGCCTGAGAGCTGTTTTGTTTACCACGCTATCAGGTTTCTATCTCATGGAAAGGTTTGCTGCAGTTGCTCATACGTGTCTGAGTAAATGGATAAAAATGGGCTGGAATAAATAAAGATGTCCCTTCTGAAGAGTAGCTTTCTTTCTCTCTCTTCTCCCATCTCTACCTTCTTTCAGATGCCATATTAGCAACTGTCCTCATTGTGTCTCTTTGGACTCAGAGCTACGACAAATCTCCTGGAAGCACAAGGAAAATGGGGGGTGGGGGAATGAGGAGGGGGTTCAGCTTAGCTGAGAGACAGCATGGATGTCGGGGGGGCTCCTGCAGAATCCCCCCACCTCCTGTCCCTGTCTCTTTTTTCTTTCTCTAGCGGTAACTTTTCATTCTACCCCGTGGAAGATTTACTGTAATCTGGCAGATCAAAGGCGTGCATCGCAATCCTATTCGCCTAATCCAGTTTGATGGTGACTTTTGCACATGTAATAACACTGGCAAAAAGAGAGATTGCTTTTGAGCTAAGTTTTTTTTTTTCCTCCCTCTGTTGTCACAATAATAGTCATATCTATGAAAACAGAGTCAGAGTCTAAGCTATTTTGGGCTCCAATTACATTTATTTTTCTTTAATAAATAATAGTGTCAAAATCCTTATTTCAAGCTCGCTCATCCATACCGCACGGCTTATGCTACCATCTTCCTTTCAACATTTTCATTAAATTTATACTAATCTTTGATAGCCACCACTTTTGACCCCCAGGGTTCACATACATCCCTATCTCTCCAGCTCCAGTCAAACAGTCCACCACATTTTAGCTTTAAAACATCTGGTTATTCGGTGACCCCTGAAGCTTCTTGATGGGCTTTAATCAAGTCCTCATCATAACCAACAGCCCACAGCCCTTGTAGATGTAATTCATTTGATTTAACTAAATAGGAAACAATTAGCACTGAGGTCCCTCCGAGGGATCTTTGATTTTCCCTCCTCCGGTGTTCACTTCTTTTACTGAAGGGGATCTTTTTGAAGGGGCAGATGGCAGAAAGAACAGGACAGCAGTTACCTGGTTTTCCTTTTTTTTTTTTTGTTTTCTGTCCCGAAGAAGAATATTACATGAAGGAGTCAAAATTTTCACTGTGCCTCTGTTTTTCTGTTGCGTTTGGGTTTTGTCCTCTTCAAACTACCTTTCTACAGCTGTTTAACGCCACAAAGATCTAGTCTTCTGCTCTTCTTACACTCACGCTGCTTGCTGACTTCCTTTTTTTCCTCCCTCCCAGCAGAAGTTCCTGTCTCCTCAGCAGACTGTGGCAGCCCAGTTGCTGTCATCTCTCGATTCGCTGTGACAAACAAATGTGCACATCTTTAATTTTTTATCTGCCATCTGGTTTACATCCATTCGTTCCGTGATTGTTTACATTCACTGCTACAATCTTAACAGCAAACATGATGTCAGTGTTCTGCCAGATCTACATGTTCAGATTTGTTGTTACAGTAAACAACAAGTGTTTAATTTGATCCTTGTGCCTTCTGATCTAATTGGATAATTTTGTTAAAATGCTACTAAGAAATACACACTCATGCAGATGCACAAACCCTTTCTGTGGAAAACTGCAATTCCTCTACTTAAAATTCAGAATTCATCTTCAGTTTCTTCTCCCTTTTTTGTATGCAGTGCAAACTTTGATGATTTCATCACTGAAACGCATCCTGCTGCTTCAAAGCACTCTGCATGTTCAGTCTCTAATCCTCTGCCATGAGAGGTCTTGAGCTTCAAGACTGAAAGAGGAGAAATCTGTGGAGTATGGAGCCACTAGTGGTGGCTTCAGGTACAGCACTTTCTGCAGACGGTTCAGAATTCCTGACCGGGTTGCTACTAAAATAGTAGCTCCTTTCATACACATGATATGTAGACCTCATTCAGGGAAAATGTTTTTTTCTTAAAGACTCGTTCAGGAGGAGACACTCTTGCAACCACAAGTTCACACACAAATGAAAAAAAGAAGCAATCTGCTAACTCTAAAGTTGAGGAAACTTTTTCTTTTTCAAGTCAGTTAGGATTCAATTTTTTTGTTTTGTTAGATGTCAGAATGATGACAGAGATTATTTTACATTGCTTTCTGTAGTCATAACTTTAAATATTTGTGTTTATTGTTTAAATTAATAGCCATATCTTGCTGATTTTTCCACATTTCTCCTGACAAAACTGATGGAGCTGGGTTATTTTAGTTATGTATTTCCTTTAAGGGAACACGCAGAATTTCAAACATAAATGTTTCCATTTGATGCATTGTAAAAGAGTCTTAAGCTCATCTCCATCTGCAGGGCTGAGTGCAGTTTTAGGGGCCTCCTTGCACGTGCATGACTTTTCAGTGTTTGTTTCTATAGGACTGAGGTCCTTTGTTGTGCTTTAATTTGGAGCTATGCTTGGGCTTGTTGTCCATTTGGACAATCCATAAAGTTGTTGCTTCATTATATCCTCATAATCTTCATTTCATGATGCCTTCTATTTTACATGGTGCACCAGTCCCCCCTGCAGCACATACGCCCCATAACAACATGCTGCAATTCCCACTTTTTATTTTTTTGATCCCATAACTTCAATATGAAAATTCTGACAAACCACATGCCCACCAATAATGAAAATGTGTGTGCAGCGTCAAACTGTAATTATTATTATTTTTTATCGATTGATTGATGTAGTTATTTATTTATTTATTTATTTATGGTGGTTTGGGAGCAGCGGCGTTCCACCTCTGTGGATGGTACTTTCCTCCTGGTTTCAGTCAGCATCTTTACAAGGTCTATTGCTATTGTTCTGTGGTTCATTTGTACACATCAGAACAAAGTACCTTCATCTCTGGGTAGTGGTCATGTGCTTCCATGGTGTTCACTCTCTTGCTGGTGCTATTGTTTGAAGAGGTGAAAACCATATATCTGGACATTGTATGGAAGGATGAACCATTCGTAGAAAAATCTACGATGCTTTGCTTCCCCTGACGTCTTGGTTGATTTCCTCAGATTCTGCATGATGCCATGCAACGAGGTCATTGCGTTTGAAGGTGTTCCTTAGAATTCAGCCACACGTGCGCCTCCGATGAACTCAAATGCTCAGTTAGCCTGACAGAAGGTTTGTTATGTGAAAGCGTCATCATGTGGAATTCTCCAAGCTGTAATAAAATAAAATGAAACGAATTGAAGTTGTCACAAAGAAAATAAGTTTGTGTCTTTTTCTGAACTCTCTATAAACTTTTGGTTTATCGGGTAGACGTATTAGCTTTTAATTATTGAAGTATATTCAACACAGATGAATGAATTCACTGATTAAATTCCACATTTACTCAAGCTGATGACAGTTTCTCAGAACGTGGAAACTTAATAGATGTTATTTTCTTGTAGTCTGTTTTTGAAGCTGAAACTGAAAACTTATTTGCCTGCCAGGTGTTTTTATTTCAAAAGCATTTTTGGTTCCTAAAAGTGCCTCTCATGGCATTCATGATAAATACCCACCATCCATCATGCATAAACTTCAAACTGTTTAATGATATACAGCACACGGAACGGTTGCATGCAAAGTCGGGAAGAGGATTTATGCTCAGGCTAAAGAAGCTAAAGCCAGAGCAGAATGAGATGTTTCACCATTAAAAGTGTTTCCCTCCTCTGTCAGAGAGCTCCATGAATGGAGTCTCGCCAGCCATTCAGGTCCACAACAGGGCATATTTTATGCTGCTGTGAGTGACAGAGGTCTGTGAAACAGTGCATTACTGTGAAATTTGGTTTATTGTTCCGCGTTTCTGTTTAGTTTATGTTTATGTAGCATTTCACGATTGGTATATTTTCTTTGGCGTGATGGTTTTACTGTGTGATGAGTCATTAGTGGGTCCAGGCACGTATCGAAGAGGGATGATGAATGGACAGATAGGTGTTTGCATAAAGCGGACGACTTGATGTTTTGATGGGTTGGATGTGCACATTGGGGGATGTCATCAATGGGCATGTTTTTGCTAAAATTAGGGGGTGCTACTCTGTGCATGTGCCACCACTGGTGGAGGCTCAGATGTGTGTGTGTTGGTGGGTGGGCGCAATTGCGTGCGTCTCAGAGCTGCAGAGGTCGTGTCAGTGAACAGAGATGATTAATGGGCCTCTGCCACATGAATGAGCCTCAGACCAAACCCAGCAGTCTTAACTGGAGCATTGCATACTTTACCTCTTCCTCCTTCTTTCCTCATCCCTCCGCCTTGTTTTTACACCTGCTTGCAGGTCTCAAAGTGTTTTCTTTTCCGAAATCTGTGCATCCACAGCGGCGTAGTGAAACTAGGCAGTGCCGCGAAGAATCGACTGTTAATGGGTGCGGAAGAAAAGGAGGCCTGGAAGTGCAACAGAGCAGAGTGCTCAAATATTTACACTTGATGTGACAAATGAAAAAGTGAGCAGATTGGTGATTGATGAGCTTCACAAAAACATTGACCATCACAGTTTCATGTTTTGGATGAAGATGAGTGCGGGGTGTTAAAGGATTTTAAATAGCAGTAGTGTGCCGTGACTTTTTCTCCAGCACTGGAAGGGCAGTCAGTATTTTGAATGATGCCTGGTCAAACAGTCATGAATGATCATTTGGACTCAGTTCCTGGTCAACTGCATTGTGAGGTAGGTTCCAAGTGTGTCAGAAAATGAACCTGACACAGGTGATTGATGAGCATTTGGTTGAATTTTGGCAGGCACCGCAGAGTGTGACAGATTAGCACTGTAGAACAATTTCTCTTGGTATTTGCATACACAAGCATCGTGGAAAGTCATGCCAGAGGGGCACCTGTGTTTTCTGTTTCGCCAAGGCAATTCTGACAAGGCAGCCACTGGTATTAATTTATTTACAGTTTAATCAAGAAGCTGCAAGGCGCCAGGTCATGTTCACCATTGAGGGCCAACAGGCTGAATCATCACATGAACTCTGTGAACCAGGATTCATTCACCAACATGAGTGTGAACAAACCCAACTGAGCTGAACTTAAGAGATGCTGTCCCTTTTTTTAAAAAAATTTCTGCACAGAGTTTTAGTTTCAGCTGTTGGTAATTACGATAACAGAGTTTTTTGTTGTTGTTTTTTTTACTACCTCTTCAGTTTTGCAACTCAGATGTCTTGACTCCGATCTGAGATTTCTTTTCTTTTTTTTTTTTTACCACAGAGATTATTGTCTGAATTCCTTGTGTTGTCTTTTTTTCATATTTAGTCATTTAACCTGTTAGTTTAGTCCAACCTTCAGGGCCTAGACATTAAAGAGAACATGCAAGTGCCAAGAATTGCAGTTCCTTCAGTGGCTAAATGATAGTGGCTCCAAAACTCAATCAGTCTACATAAACCCATTTCAAATGGTAGAAACAGCAGACCTTATGTTACTCTTTTTGTCTTTTGCTCCTTTAATCCTTGAATCATGTTTGTTGGTATAAGAAACAGCAGATCCAAAGCTGCTGGTTTACAAAAAAAAGTAGCAGTGTAGCAGCAGAGCAGTAAATATAAACATGGACTAAATAAAAAGAACTGGACTGGAACATGCCCACATTAGCTTGGTTGACTGAGCTCATGCTAACTTATGATGGTAACTAATGTAGACCTACATTCTGATCAAATCCTTACTTCAAAAATTGAAACAACATCCAAAACAAGTCCTTCCAGAGCTGGAATGAGGACTAGCAGACCTCAGCTACTCATTGGCTAGTGGGTCCAGTGATTCAACTTGAAAAAATCCTGAACTGGCCCAAGGTAAATGTTGCTCGACTGGAGGACCCGACTTTGAACCAGAACCCTTCTAGGCCACCCCAGAAAGAGTCTCTTAGGACAAAAGATATAAAAATACATTATCTTTAAAATAATCATGCTCTGTTAGTTATTTATTTACTGCTCAGAAATCAAGCTCAGTGAAAGTGGTATGAGGCAGCTAGAAATTAGACATACAGTTAGACTCCCAGTCAAAAGACCACACTCCTAATTTTGCAGAAATCTGCAGGTTTATATAAATTTACATGATAATAAACATGAAGATTCATCCCCTGTAAAGTTTTCATGGATGTGAACTCTGTAACTCTCTGTAAAGTTGGAGATTTAAACATTCTTCTCTTCTTGGAGTAACTCAGACTAGCAACATCAGTATTTAGTGCAGCTGCAATAGTGTAGACATATTAGTAGTTTAATTTCAGTCCAAACCTGTGGAGGTCTATGATGTCAATAAACTACGTAGCATCACTGGAAAATGCTCTAACAGCAGAAATGAACAAGTTTAGAGCCTAAAACTAACATTGGTTTTGGTCTGTCTAGCATCTTTCTTCTGTCCGTAACAGTGCCTGTAAGTGAAGATCTTACGTAAATTTTAAGATTGTATTCAGGCGTAAAGCAATCAGCTATTTCATTAAACTCTGCCCCTCTTCTCTGCAGGGAGTACTTTTTTGAAATTACGTTTCATTAACTGAAGCACAATGTGAAGCTGGATATACTTCTGCTCTGATCTGTGATGTCATAGTTCCCCTGACAAACTGAATGACTCCCTGAATAACATGTTGTCAGACTTTTTGTGGGTCCCCACAGAAAGTGAGTGGGCTGCTATCTCAAAGCTGTTGGGTTTTGCAGTTACTTCAGACACACTAATATGGGCTCTAAAGCACAAAAAAGTCTCATGCATCTCCTGTCGACATTTATTCTACATTGCCCGAGCGTTATAACAATATGTGCATGTTTTTAGTCTGCTTCTCTGTGTCCACATCAGTTTCTGTTTCTTGGTATGTGCCTGCAGTTCAGATTGTTGAGGCGCTGTGTGTTAGCAGAGCTGATGCATGCTCTGAATGTGAAGGACTTCAGTTCTTTGCACTCAAACAGCCTCCAACTTTTAAAACCACTTTGTATGTTCCTTTTCTCCTCCTTTTAAATAAGCTTTTACATAACTGCCGCTATGTTTTGGTTGTGTGGAAGTCATCTTATGCAAATGGTGTCCAGCAGGGCAAATGAAAGTTGACAGAGGCAGATCCTCTTTAAATGCAGAGGGATTTAAATTTCAGAGAAAAGTTTAGAGAAAGAAGACAACTTAATTGAAGGCTTACGTAAATGACAGAAGGCTCTTATTGACTTTAGTTTCTTAAACTTAACTTTGCCTTTTATGATTTGAGAGCACAGGATTTGGAGTTTGGAGTCCATTACTTTTAGTTTAGCAACAAAGTCTGAATAAACTACTTTCGGGACAGTTTCCATAGTGTCACATCTGTAGTCAATTGCAACCTTGTGCTAATGATTATGTACATGATGTCACAGAGAAATTTCACACATAATGTAATGCGAGCAGCCCTAAAGGTCACAAACACAGCACATGCACTCTTAGGATACGGTGTCCATCTCTTCTCCACACGTACACTTGTAGAAATGAGCTCATGGGTTGAAGCTCTGTTGGCACACTGCACATGCCATTCCTATCCTCTGATGGAGCGAGCTTTATTTGAAGGATGTCGGCTCATGGTCGCTGTGCTCCTCTGTGCGCTTGTTAACCAATCCCACCGCCAAAACAGACGAGAACCCATCTGGGTCCTGCCAATCCTGGAGGCATTAGGGAAAAAGAAGCGGCTGTTTGGACTAAAACACTTCAGAGGAAAAGAGACAAACAGGAAGGAGAGAGAAATAAAGACCAGCCAGGAACATTTGAGTTAATGGGTAGCGAGATGGAAAGAAGCAGATGAGAATTTAATTTGTATGCGTCATGTGGCTATTCCTGGGGAGTGACGGTGAACAGTGCCTGCAGGCTGAGCTCCTCTTATCTCCGGTGCAGAAGACTCGGCAGTGATAATGGCCTCTCGTTTCTGGAGCTGCAGCGTGACTTGGGATCAGTTGCCAGTCATAGTCAGAAGCCGAGTCCGCATTACACATGACCACATGGGCAACCCAAACAGGAAGGGTCCCTACAAAACAAATATTAATGCAGACACAAAAACACACCCACCCACGCATACGGTTGTGCTGGACGCCTGAGTGTCTGCTGCAAAGCAGCCAGGAACAGCTGTGTGTCCAGTCCCCTCCTAGCACCAGCGGAGAGACAGACAGTGCCTCCTGCTTAGCCCCTTAATCTGGCATAAAGCCTTCGCTGTAACTCAAGATCTTATGTACAGAGATGGACGCACAGCCAATTCCCATCCAAATTCATCCTCTGCTCTTCCCCAGCTGGCAAGAGCTTCCACCTCTCTGGTAGTTAACACATTTCACCCAAGCCAAATGCCATAATACCGCCCACTGAACCCTTGCACCTCCCGCTGACGATGACTAAAGGCACCTGTTGTCATACCCATAGCTGGTGGCACACACATCTCACTCAGATCATGTAATCAGCCTTGTGTGCAGAGCAGCACAGAGGGAGGCGATGCTTTAGAGAAAGTCTACACGCATGCACAAGCTTTTGGTTCAGAAAATACTCCTCAGTCAGTATCTGATCACCAGAAATGTGTGCAAACACTTTGAAAGCTGTTCAGCAGTTGAATGAAAAATGTTAACGTTATCCATCAGTTTAGAAAAGTAAGCTCAGTGGATCAGTATTTTGTGACACACCTGTCCCACACAGCAAGTGACACTAACCCGAGAATAGGACATCGTCACTCATAAACACCATCCAGCCCATAAACATGCACACAAATGCACCACAGATTCAGTGCACTCTCATGCAAATACGTGAGTTTGATTTGGCTTACCTCATTCACATGCATGTGCAGATGCACAAAATACACAGATATGTCCATGGCTATCAAAAAAAAAAAATGCTGCATCCTCCTTATTTCAAAATAGGTTCTTGTTTTCCTGATGGGCTTCCCATACCACCACCAAGCTGTCCTGCTGAGATAAGCTGGCTGGCATTTTCATCATTCCGGCCGTACTGATTGGAGCATTATCATAAGAAAGAGGCTCAGAATCCAGGAGGCCTTCCCTCTGGATGCTGATTCATGTTCAAAGTTGGGATTAACAATCTCGCCCCTCAAATCCCCTCAAACAAGGCAGGGTTGAGCAGGCAAGTGAAGCAAACATTCAACAGACAACGAAGAAGATTCTCATGGCTCATTGATTGGATGGATGGCAGATGAATGCATGACAAGTGCAGAAAAAATGTTGGTGTTCGCTCTATTTAATATATTTATGGTGTGTGGCGTGTAGTTTTACACATGTCACACAGATAAACTGAGTTTTAAATGTTCCAGTGATTTTTTTTTTTTTTGTGCATGTTCTTTGTTTTAATGATTTTTATTTAATTTCTTGTGTATTTTGGAGAAAAACCATGGTCCTGTTTAGTCTTTCACAGTGTAGGTACTGGAGCTCCTGGCTGAGCATCTGAGCATCATTCCTGTTATTCTGAGATGTAGGAGGCACAACCAGGAGCTCCATAGAAACTCTTGTCAAGCTTGTTGTTGTATCAGGGGGTTGTGTCATTTAAATGGTGGCGTGTGAACGAGTCCTGTCCAGTTTTCTCTCTTTCTGCAAAGCAAATACACCGTCTGGGCGGACATGTTGACTGGAAGGATCAGAGAGAAACTGGACTTGCGTGTGCTCTGTCCTCTGGTTTTGGACACCAAAAGTCTGCATTTTTGACCAACAACTATTCATGTTAAGGACTCTTAATTCATTGTTTTGTGTCTTTCATTTCCAGTGTATTTCTTGTAGGAGCATTTCTATGTTTTGTTGTGCTTTTTTTTTCTTTTTTGTTTAATGCAACTCTTTCTAAACTTGGCCTTTAAAGTATATATTTGTAACATTTACTCCAGTCTCTGTCTTTTTTCCACATTTCTTGATGCCCTTTGTTTAAAGCTTTGACTCAGACAAAGGTGGAATTGTTGAAATCATTTAAGAGTACTAGTTTAATCATTTACTCAAACTTTGATGTAATAAAGTAACAAATGCAGCTGTAGTCAAATTTGCAGTCTTCTGTTGGGGCAGCAGCATCAGTCTTTGACTCCAAGAAAGACAAACGTCCAAGCTGGGCAGCGATTCGTATTCTTTCTATTTTTTTACCAAGTAGAATTAGTTCTGTATTGCTGGTGTTTCACTGAAGGAAGATTGGTTGCATCCAGTTATTTACTTGCTCCAGTCACTGACAGAGGGAGTCTAATGGGACAGAGTTATTTGGTGAAAGAGCAAAGTAAATCTGAGTGTCATTAGCTGCGGCAGTTCCCACCAGGTCCACCAGGAACCGTGCAGTTCTTCCAGTCCCCCACCAGCAACAAGCCCAACCAAAATGACGAGCCCACCACAAGTCAGAGCAGACTGAAAGTGATCCAGCCCAGGACTAAGGGAAGGGCACCAGTCAGCACAACTGGAGCACACGAGGTATGCCGCTAGGGTGGACAAAGGTTGCTCCCCAACCCCCATAACTGTTTAATGCTGAGGGATCCATGTATCTTTTCTCCCAAAGAAGCTTAACTGCCATTTTATGAGACCTTGGAAGCGTGTCTGGTAAGAGCAGTGATAGGTCTAAATGCTGATAATCACGCTCTGTTCTGGAAACACTGGAGCTGATGGTGAAAAGGAGAATAAAGATGCACAACAATAAAGATGCAAAACGTAATGGATAACGCTGCACATCCACAAATATTCCTAGAATTTCAATTCACCACAACAAACATCTCAAGAGACTTTACACAGAAAGTAAAGAGGAAACAGTGGATAGTCTTCAGAGGAATGCTTCTTCATCTGGAACCTTTTTCTTTTACTGCAACAGTGTAGAAATTGAAGTGCCATTAAATTCATATACAAGTTGTAATTTTTGCAATACCGAAAAAAAAACCTTTTTCAAAAGGGATATTAAAAAGTGTCCATAATATTTCTACAATATAGATGAATTAAAACTAGAAATGTGTTTATCTATATCAAATCAGATCTATTTCTAGACCCACTGAACACAATCAGCTCTTAAATAACCACTAGTTAAAGTCGATTATGGCGTAACTTCACAGCGCAAAGTTCCTGTCCTGGATTGTAGAATAGAAGATGGAGAAGATGAGCAGAGTAGAAAAACTATTGCAGAGGGGTGATGAGATATGCTAGGTCAGTCTTAACCTTTTTGTGTCCTTTTTTATCTTCCGTTTTACAACTCTTTCTTCAGCCCTCGCTCCCTTCTCCCCCCAAACCCCTCATAAAGCTGTGGGGATGTTAAGTGCTGCCTTCCTGCCATGTGCCAGTCCTGTAAAACTGCAGCGCGGACAGTTTCACGGGGGAACAAACCTTATCATTCCCTGCCACTGTTTATTATACACCGCCTGTCTCTGCTAATTACAAAAACTGAACAGCCACTTGGCTATAAGAAGCACACCAAGAGGCTGTTTTCACTGTTTATTTACTCGGTATTTGCTTTAAAAGGATAGAGTAGATCAGTCTGTGGTGTGCTGACAAGAATGATGCGCATAAATTCAGACTGTCTCAGTAAAATGTCAGTTTAAGGATTTTTCTGGGTTTTTTTTTGTTTGTTTGTTCTTATTTTTTTTCAGTGCATTAGACAAGCACGACTGTACAGCGGCTCTTTGAACACTTTCAGCTTTCATGTTGAAGGTGTCTGTGTTTAGTCTTTGCTTCATGTCATCTGAGATGATCACTGTCTTTACTTCAGAGTTAAAAGTCTTCCTGGTTTAGAAGAGAGCATGGCTTCCAAAAGTACAGAGAAAAAAAAGACTCTCCAAGTAGATAAGTGATTATGTAAATCACCCCAGCCCCTGACTCACAGAATATTAAAAGAAAAAGAAAAAAGAAAATATTGTGTTGTACTGTCACTGGGCTAAAGATGATCATTGACTGTGTTATGTTAAGTTTTGGCATGATAAATATAAAGCTACTAGTAAGCAGAAGCACATGACAAATAAGTACTATTTGTGGAAAGAAAGTATGTGGCATGAAAGTAACTCAGTAATGCAAAAATTTAAAATGTAAAATTTTCTTCTCCCCATTAACCCTGTTTTTGTGATTACAATTACACAACATGAATACAGAGGAGCACTGCTGAAGCACGTCATATCATCCATATAATTTAAAATTATATACACAACCTCTGACTCACTCTTCTCTATTAGTTCAGTGACTGTGAAGAAACACCAGCTCCCTCTTAGCTACAAGTTAAGAATCACGTGGAAAGGTGAATATTAAATGCACGCAATTCAGTTTTTTCTTCTTTGATTTATATTATTAAACCATTATTAGATATGCTGCTGAGAACTGTGTTTGACTCTAGAAGAATGTGTTTTCTAATGTTCTGAGGGGAAATCATGTTTGGAGGTCATCATGTATTGTTAAAGAGGAAACATGCCTCAAATGCTATTTCAATTCAATTCAATTTAATTCAATTCAATTTATTTATATAGCGCCTATTTACAACAAGTCATCTCTAGGCACTAAAGAAACCCAGAGCTTGACCCCCGAGCACATGGCAACACCATCAGTGGCAAGAAAAAACTCCCTCATGGGAAGA
>JBAMYA010000011.1:9060690-9080597 GCA_037176975.1 Arrhamphus sclerolepis | reverse complement strand
GAATATTTATAATAAAAAAAGAAGAGAGAAGGAAATGAAATGGACATGAGCAAGATTGCATTGATTATTGGTTCTGTATGTTGATTTTGATTTGTTGTGAGGTTTTTTTGTTGTTTTTTTTTGTTGTTGTTTTTTGTTTTTTTTACAGTTGTTTTGGAGTTCAGGCTTTGATGGTGAAATAACATATATGGAAAAGATGGTTTCAATCGGATCTTTGGATTATGTTATTTAGATTTGTGAATGATTAAATAAGTGCTCTGATTAATCATAAAAAGTCTCTGGCACTGTTAAAAATCACACCCAGCCACCTTACATGGGCAGAGGGAAATGATTTTTCACCAACAAACTGAAACTTTTGGCTTGTTTCTGTTGTGGCTACGTGCACTTGTTCTATGCATCATCAGTGCATGTCATCAAAGTTGTTGGCAAGCAGGTCCGCATTTGACAAAACTGCATCTAAAAAAAGAGACTTGATGCTCCAAGAGAGTTAATATTGGTTTGGTGTTTCTTCAGTGATGAAGGAAGGAGCAGAAGCTACTGAACCCAGCCAAGATCTGTAGCCTACAGTTAGGAGGAAGAGGCTGAGCATTTTGTTTTTTTTAATTTTATTTCAAAATTGATCTTTCAATCTTCTTTTAAATCATAAAGTCATACACATTTTTTTAATTAAAAAAGGTATTTTCTGCTATTTAAGATTTAAAAAAAAATACAACCCATAAGTCTTTCTCTAACTAGCCAAATAAATTGCAATTATCTTCTTAATGCCATTTTCACCATTTGGGTGGAAAATACAACAATATCTTACAGCTTATTCTGATCACAAAGTATAACTTGATTAAGTTATCCACTGCTATTTTTAATCAACTTCAGGTTTAATGAGGTTGATCTACTTTGTGGGATACAATGTTAACAATTAGTCCCTTCCCTGTTTTACTTTTAAATCTGTTCAGTTATATTACTCAAACTGACCCAGATGTGCCATTTACAAAAGGGGGTATAACTCGTAAACATTAAAACCAAATGCATTCTTTTTAAGTGAGCATTACCAGTGCACTATTGCTATGGATGTATGTTTACTGTCATAGTTTTCTGGAACTAAGATTTAGCTTCTTAGCTTTTCTTCTTCTTATTTTGTGAAAATGCTATGCTGAAAAGTGATTCAAAAGAGATTCAGCATGTTGGCAGATGCCATAATTTTAGAGGAATACCAATGACATTTGTCATTGCATGTTCTGCTGCCCCATACATCCACTGTCTAAGTCCTTTGAGATCCTACAGACATGTATTGATCTTGTTCCATCTTTGCTTGTGTATAATCAAACCTTTGTGACCATTGTGTGCGAGTGTCCCACACTTTGATGATCTCCTAGTCTTAACTTCCATTGTGCATTCAGTTGTGCTGCATTTGGTAAAATCGGAGACCTCCTCTCTTTTTGAATGGCACCACGACCACCTGGTCTCCATTCACTCATTGATTGCCGCAGGCCATGGTGATCAGCTGGGTCTGGCTTTCTGTTTAGCATTTATAATGTCCCATGCTTCCAAAAGAGGCCTCTGCAAAACACTGTCAGGCTTCTCTACCCCCCCACCCCACCCCTACCCCTCGCAAAATATCTGCATGATCCTCCATCAGAGATCAAGTTAAACCCGCTAGAGGAAAGTCAAAGCAGCACATAATGGCTTTCTAGAGGGATTTTTTTTCTTTATCATTATGATTATATGTCAACACTTTGCCCCTTGCCCTCTTGCCTTTTGGGGTCAGCCCATTTTAGGCCTGCTCTAGCTATTCCTGCCTTTGCTGTTGACAGTTTGCATATCCAAAGTTGCCAATCAAGCCCATAAAATTCTCTGCGGCCCTCGTTTTCTTCCCAGCCACCAGAATCCATCACTCATTGCACACAAGAACAAAAGGGGGCTGTACCGCTGGAGGGTGGTTTGTCTGTTGGGGAAGACAGTGTATGAGGTGTAAGGAGCAGGGTGTTCCGCTGGAGCTACCCCATTCTGTGGCCACCAGAGCCAGGCTGAAGGGTTAATGATGGGATGAATGGTTTTCCACCCCTTCTACTGAGCTTGCGTTATAGCAGCAGATAGGGCTTTCTTTAACGTCTTGTGTCAAAGTGCACAGGGACAATAAGGACCACAAAGTTCAGGGTTTACCTCAGTTTTTCATGTGCAATGGGGTGTGCTGGCACTTCAGGTCTGTTCAATGCCCTCTTTGATTCTGCCGTGGGTTGTCGGGACAAAGGAAGAGAAAGTGAGTGCACATGTGGGAGGAGATGGGGATTAAGGCCACTATCAATCTTTAACCTGTGCATTGTGGGCAGCAAATGCCACTGATCATGCATCACTCTACTCTCCTGATGTAAAAAGCATTTCACTTTACTTATTCTTGATGTTCGACTCTATGGTGTCCTCAGCCATTAAGATGCTTTGAGGTGATGATGAATAAAATTTCTTCTAGTTTCACCAAATTATAGCACCATCACATTTGCTTTGTGTCATTCTGTTTCTTTTTCACATCACATAATAGTCATTTTTCCATGGCTACCCATGCATGGCTTAAAGTGCTGAGTGGTATTGAAGCATAACTTTAGAAATAACGAGTCTGCAGCCTTTGCTGTGCTTAATCAAATCCACATGGTAATAACTTCTACACTGCAAGGCCCATTACTTCTAATTGGCCTTAATTTGTCAAATATGTATCATGGGCATTGTGACACTGTTAGACATATTTGGTAAAAGTGCAGCTGAATTCTAAAAGGTCTTTTGGCTGCTGCATTTTTGTCCCATCACTCAAGTACATTCTGAGCTTTTATCTTCTCACCTGCAGCTACAAACCAACAAACCATTCCAACAGACCCAACAAAATGTCCCTTTGTATGGGAAGTACATTCTTGCAGGAGTTTAATATCCCGTTAATGATCCTCGTTTGGTTTTTCCTGCTGCCATCAAACACATTGCACAGACATTCCATGACGTCTCAGCTATGCCCTCTAATTTTTGATAAGTGCTAATTGTTTTGGCCCTTATATGGCCTTGCCAAGTTTTCAGTGTTTTGACGGGCAAAGATTGATGGGGTTCTAACCGTTCAAGTAGCGTATTAATCTGAGTAAGGCCTTGTAATGGTAGTCTGTCTGTGGCTTAAGGTAAAGGTGACAAGCCTTCCCAATCCATCACCTCTCAGCCATACACACTTTTTCCCTTTCTAAGTCTTAACATTTTGATTTATGTAGCTGTTATTTTAAGAACAAGTAATGCTCACTTTCAAGCGTAATTGCTGGTGAAGTGCCAGAATTTTTAGAAACACAGATGTGATTGTTAGACACTGAGCGAAGTAAATATTTGAACACTTCAGCACACAACATGGGAGAATATTGAGAGCAGACACATTATTCACTAGAGCATAATTGGCCTGCCATTATCCTATTTTTACTGGAAATTTGTTTGGCAAAGCTATGTAAGGCCTTGATCAGGTTCTTGGTTTTATTGTCTCAACCCCTTCTACCATCCCATCTGCCCTGAATAGAACCCAGATTCACCAGGGTTGCTTGCGGCTTCCACGTCTCATCCTTTAATGGGGAAAGAAAAACAATTATTTCCCTTCTTGCGTGGCCTAATTGGAGCCCATGCAGGCTCAGATTGCAGCTTGAGTATAGACCTGAAGATGAGGAGGAGGAGGGAAGAATCTGTTGAGAACAAAGTTCTTCACAGTGAAAGTTTCCTGTCACTGGGAGTCCCTCCCCCCTCACCTCCTCTGCTCTTCATTCCCACTGGCAAAGACAATATGTTTTTACAACCGCTCATTAATGAAAGAATGAATGATTTCATGGGACTTTCAAAGGAAGCTGAGTCTCATTGTAGAGTCACTGTCTCCAGTAGAGAGTTGGTTCATTTTGAGGTGATTGTGGTGGATTAGGGCACTTGATGTCTTTCCGAGTGGGGGGATATCGTCTTTCTTCCTGCTTACTTGCATTAGCATCCAAATGCCCTAAGTGATTTACTGGATTTCTCTCAAGAAATAAACTGTAATTTGCATTTGACTTGTGGTTCCTCTTTACTCCAACACAAAACTGTGTTTGCATCTCTATTTTGTGTCAAAGAATATTACCACTGTTGCTACAATAACAGAAATGTATAGAAGTATAAGGAAAGCAAGAATATGTAAACACCCTCCTTGTTAAACAGTTTAAATCTAAATGGGCTTTTGCATTTTGTATATCCCACAATAAAATATATTCTGCCCATCACTCAGATGGTAAATCATGACCTCTTACTCATTAAATCCTTTAATCCCCAAATAACACCGTTATCACAGAGGCACAGTACATCTTATCCCATATGTTCACAAAATTTGTTACCCTTGGAAGTCCATCTTTGACACATTAAAGTCTAATTAGCCTCTGAGCTTTGAGGATCAGTGTTTTCATGCAGTGAGGAATAAAACCAATCTCTAGAGATATTTGAAATAATAATTTAAAAAAAAACTTTAATCCTGTGATTTGTTTTGTTTAACAAAAGATTTTTTTATTGTGCTCACTGACAAACTCCAATGTATCTAAAAATTATATGAACAAATATAGAAATGAATAATAGCAGAACTGCTATGTGTGTTTATGTGTGTGTGTTTGTGTGTTTATGAGTGGTGGAGGAGTTTTGGAGTGGAGACTCTGGCTAGAGGGGCAAAGAATCCTTTCATCATCTGGACATCCTACAAAGACCTGCCTGCCTGCCTGTCTGCCCAGTCCGTCCAACCCCATCTGTCCTGGAGCTACATGCCTCGTCTGTTTGTCCCACTCTCAACCCTCCAGAACTCTATTGGTTGCCTGCATGTCTGCTTCAGGATCCCAACAAGAACATCCAGAAGAAAGTTGGCAGAGAGGCATGTTTACCATTATGGTACATCATGCTTTCAGTTTTTAGTCATTTGGGAGCTTAAAATACCAATAGTTGCACGTTTGCAAGAGGAATCTGTTTCAAGTCCTGCTGAATAAAGATTAAGCTGCTCAGTAGTCCGTGTTAGTCTTTGCATGATCCTCATCTTCATGACAAGAGACAGATTATTGAAGCACACACTCTGTCGATGAAGCTACACATTGATGGTCATGCAGACAGAGGTCTGAAATTGTTTTTATAATCACAGACCTCCTGTGATAACACGCCTTGCTGTGATGACATAATCTTTCTATCCAAACTTCCAACATGCACCTCTGCATCAATGGCACCTTTACACAACAAAGTCCCACATGCCATGTGCACCGTTCTGATTCAGAGACTGACTTTTCCAGTAAGACCCCAGCCAGGATTTAAATGAAAAACTTTCAGTATGTTGAAGAGTAACAGAATTAACATGTCAAGTCAAAACCCAAATCACAAGTTTATTGGTCATGAACCTCCACAAATATAGCTTAGCCAGCCATGCTAATTATTTTCCTCTTCCTTGGTATGTCCGGTACTGGTGGAAATGGCTCAGAATGGGAGCGGTACCAGACCAGTTTCACAAAAGAGAATTTTCATGAAGTGAATGGGTATGGCTGGCAATACTACCACAAACCAACACTTCATATTTATTGTATTTTGTAAAAACTATGGACTTGGCAAGTGACGACAAATACCTCTTTCTGGTGGCAGGGACTATGTTACTAAAGGTCTATCTGAATGTATCCAAAACACAGGAGTGCCCCTAGTACTATATGGTAATCCTTTTAAAGCTAATGATGATTTATTTTATTTTCCATGTTAAAATATCATTTTCAACATGATTTGAAGGACCAGGATTACTTTTAGAAAGTGTTGTCTGTAGAGGTGACTAAAAGACTCCAGAAAATAATGATTCAAGAGAAAAACGAGAATTACCGAACAAGAGAAAGAAAGAAAAATACATCTTTGTTGTATATCTACCAAACCTTCATGCCTACAAAAGGGCCTGCTGAGAGAAAAACTGCAAAAGGTCCTTTGTGCCACCGACTTGATTTGTTGAAAAAGTTAATGACATCATCATTGGGTTACATTTCACTGAAGCATAAAATACAGTGCCAGGAAACTGAATTGACAATGAAATGAAGGAACCGGCTGCTCATCCTGAGAATACTATTTAAGCACATACTAATGAGAATAATAATAATAAGAATATTAATAATAATAATGAAAAATGAATGTGTGTGTGCATGTAAGAGAAAGCTAATCTGCATTATAAAAGTGCCTTGGGTTGTTTATGAACTACAAAGGTCCTATACCAAAAGTACACCATCAATGTTGTTGTATTTTTCAACAAATTAGTATATTATTCTGAATGTTGGCTAGTTTTGAGATAATGGTATTTAATATTTACCTGAATAGTCACATTTTCTATCTCCCACTGAGCTGTGGACTGGCCCATAAAAAAGGATTTTTATTTGAAAGCAGCAACATAAAATGGTTTCCTTTGTACTTGTCCATTCAAACTCAAAAGTCTTTATTTCAAACTTGATGGCAGAATAAAATAACAAACATGCTTAAACATACCTGAAAAAGAAATGCAAAAGAGACAAATGATTTCTGCAGCAGAAAAGGAGTAGGGAGAAGTTTAAAAAAACTAATGAACTGCTATCCCTCCAGTAGATACAACATTGACTATATTATTTCTTTATAAACTTAAATACTCTCAACAGTTAAGATCAGTCATCAAAGGAAGAAGTTCAGTTCTGTTAAAATATATATAAATTATAACCTTTTACAGTGAAGCAGAAGCATTGAGACCAACGTGAGCTCTCTGTGGTGGTTACTTCTGGTTGATGACATATGTTGGTGGACACAGCTGGTGTTCATAGCCAGATGAAGGAGGTGAAGTGACAGTACCGCTACCAAACAGCCCTGCTGTCCTCTCGCCACCTTTAGAACTCATCGTGGTACCAGGGAGCTCCTGCTGTGCATCACCATGGCAACCAAAAAGTTCCCAGTGATTGGCCAAGCTGTTACAAATTAGCACATCAGGCAGCTTCATTGAGTCATTAGCATATAAAGAGGTGAGCTGAGGGCACAGCAAGGAGATCATCTGTGGTGCCCCTTGGAGTGCTACTGGTTCTGGATAATGACCACTGAGGAACATGACATGGTCCCTGAACAGAGACAACAAGCTGCTTGCTCTGTCAGTAAATTGCCATGACTACCTCAGGCGATGGTGAGACATGAGGGAGAGTGGGCCAGCACCTAAGAAGCCATGGAAGGGACATGTGGGACCAGCAAGGAGACATTGCTCCAGGCTAGAGCGAATGCAGAGTGCAACTTCAGCAACATTGTTACCACCACTTTCCCCATCATCATCATCTCCGCCCTTCACCTTCCTTACATTATCATTATTATCCTGATGGCCAAAGCTCCCCCACTCGCCTTCCACCTCCACTGTCCTCTCCTCTTTCCACATGTGTGTGGGCCTACAGTGACAGATGCAGAGCTGCTGACCTCATATAAAACCAGTCAGGCAGGCTTACAGTTTAACCGCTGAGGCTCAGGCGAAAAGGTCAAACAGTTGGGGAATGGGGCAGAAGAAGGATCAATTCATACCGTCAGTCTTAATGGGACAGGACATCATTAAAAGCTAGTTTTTGTTAATGAGGAATACTTCAAAGAGTCCCTTTGCACTCACTATTAGCTCAATAGAGAATGAGCTCTCATTGATTCCACATAAATGAAGAACAATGAAGCCCCATCAACAATTTTGATATTGTCAATAATCTTTCTAAAGCATTTGGTTCATAATTATTAACTTATGTTCCAAGTAACACTGGAAATAGACAAAGACACTGCCATGTGAGAGACTGGTTTTGTAATTTTTGGAATCCATAACACATGTGGTGCCAGAGGAAGTGTGATGTGTTGTGGTGATTAATGGATCCATATCTTCTCTTGATTCTATCTGCTTGTGACTTAATGAAGGCCAAGAAAGAAAAAAAGTGATGAAGTCTATTCTTCAAGGGTACTTGTCCATAAAAGACTGTTGCCGCAATTTCAAATCTTTTCTGAAATATATTTCAGTTTTCTAGAGGTAATTTTCCCTCACTTTAACCAATGGCACAATATTCACTATCTGTTGATTTCTTTCTTTTTTTTTCCCACCCATCTGTGTAGATCTTAATGGTTTTTTTTAATTACAAGACTGGATTTGCAGACACCACTGAACAATAAACCTCCAATGGTGCAATTAGCTCTGCATGCAACATCCATACTGTGTCCCGCAGCTTTCACCTGAGACTAATGACTCTGTAATCTGCTATTAGTTATCGCTACTTTTGCTCTCACATCATCACCATCCCCTTCTGGCCATCACAACACCATCATGCTTTGCATTTTTCATGATCTCTGTTTATCACTCAGGTATGTCCTCATTTGTCCCTCAGTTCATCCTCTGAGTTTAAACATTTCACTAGCCATTCATGTTGCTTCACAGGATGAAATCTGTGAAGGCAAATCTTTGATACCACTAAAGTAGAACCTGGCATAGGAGAAATTAAATGGCAGCTTCCTGTTTTACATTGCCAATATTATTCCTTTCATCCAGCAACACTGACGGCTGCAGTTTCTTTTGTAATTCACTCAGAAATTCTCATTTCACGTGTGTTTATCATTATAGTTTTTTAAGAGGTAATGCAGAAACTTACTGCAATACATCACCAGTTCCACCAACCACCCGCCAACTCCCAGCTGCACGATAGGGCTCCAACTAATGCTAATTTTGGTAGCTTCGAAATCGGTAGATTGTGTCTTTAGTCTTTTAGTCAGTAATGCTTCATTTCCATTAACATCTGTGCAGTCATGGTATACGTCATTTAGTTCATTTGATTTGCCTGTATGCATTGAAAAAAATTTCACGCGGTGGATTTTGGAGAAAACACATAGACTGTGCTGGCACCCAGCTTTTAAGTTTCTCTTGCATGGCAGCAACGAGTTTGTGGCATTCATGATATTAGCTTTGTTAGCGTTAGTGTCAAACCAACCGTCGCTAAAGAATTGCACGTCCTTGCGTTGAGCAGCAGGGGGCACAATCCGTATTTCATACAGATTAACGGAAGCATCTTTCTTTCATGACTGAAATGAAAATACAGAGAAAATAACAGTGAATCTGAGCAATGACACAGATTCATCACAGCTCACACAAGAATCTGACCAGTATTTCACAAACCATGGAAGATATGGGTGGAAGATGGCTGATGTAGACAGTGACATCACTGCTCCCTCCCCATCTGTTTTTTTTTTTTTTCTTATTTCCATTCATCTGTTGTTGTTAGTTTTCTTTAGTGGGCTACATGCAGTCATCGTAGTAGATAATGCAAGCTGTAGTGCCCTCTGCACATCCTGCAGTGCATTACAACAGCCTTCTCCCCTGAGCCATAACGACCTGTTCATCTGTGAAATTTATGTGGTTTAAAATGTTGAATAATCCTTGCAGCCTTCTCGTGCTATGAATCCTGAAATAAGTTAGATTGCAAAGAATCAACCTGATGCAACCTTCTTAGCCTGAGAAATTAAGAATACATTTGGGGAAGACATTAGGAGGAGTCTCTGAAGGATGAATCAGGACATAGCGACTGCTTCTACTGGAATGTGTTTGTTTTGAGCCAAGATCCTCCACGTCATGCTTTGAATCCACTCAAAGCACACCCCGTCATTCAGTTATAGCAGGCTCTAAACACACTGTCAAAGATAGTATCATGGTCCGTGAAGATCACTTGGTTTCAATTTAGCATGGTATTTGTTTCTTGACAACTCATTAAAAGTTTTTGCATATCTGAAAACAGATGCTTTGAACTGTATTAGATTGCCTGAAAGAAAGACCAAAAAAAAAAGAAGAAATTTTAGTGAGACTGACTGGTAGTTTATGAAATGATTGCCTTTAGGGAATAATTAAGAATGACATCTAATAATATCCATTTCCAAATATTAAACAGACAACAGAATTTATTATGGCAGTGCTTAAAAGTGTTTCGTAACAACCCTCTGTACTGCTGAATATGCTGCATGATAAACGTCACTGGTTAAAATCAGTCCTCAGTTTCCTGAGCACTTTAAAGTCATCAGTCTTCAGTGTGGTTTCTTCCTTCTCAAATTCTGTTAGTCTTTTATTCCCTCCAACACCACAGTCCCCTTCATCACCCCTGCACACAGTGACCTCTCCAAGTGAAGGAGGAAGTTTCCACATGGCATAGCACTTGCTGAGATGACTTTGCTGACCCCAGATGCTGTCCAGATGCAGGTCAATGGCGGGGTGCAGGATGCTGTCCAAGTGACTTACAGCATGCCGTAAAAACCCACGATGGAAAGAAAAGGGAGACGGAAAACTCTAAACTACACCTTAAAGATTAAGTCAAACAGGCCTGAAGTTCTTTAAAGATAGAGTATCCTCGTTATAGTGTTTTTCATCTGATATCGTTAGCGGATTGGTTTTGAGAAAGGTGACACTTTGGTCTAACGGTTGTCTTCAGTGGTTCTGTCCTGGATCAAAAGAAGGCATTAAGTGGAAAATTGCAGAGTTACTGCTGCCCATCACCATGGGAGAATACTGCTCCAGATACTAAACACTTCCACCGGTGTGGGTGTCTAATACTCGTCCCGCACATTGTGGACCATTGGGTTTTGAAATAGTGAGTTATGCTTATGCAAGCTCGCTTTACAGGAACCCAAAGTCACTTTCATGACTGAGATAATCCAAGCACAATGCAACCGCTTTTTGTTTGGCTTTTTAATGACCACTGAATTTCCAGCTGAAGCACAATTAGCTGCGGTGAAGTGATGAAATGACGCATAAACAGATTTCAGAGTAAGTGCAGAGGTGCAGAAGAAATCAGCATTAGTGTACCATCTACTTTGCTCTAAAATACCTCATGGGGTCGTGTTTTCTTTCCTAATTAGGCAGGGTTGTTTCAGTGGTCCCAGAGTGCCTACTGACTGAACTAATAGAAATAAGGGCTCTCTAATGGACTGAGGGCAAACTATATTATTTTGCCCTTCAAATTGGCCCCCGAAACACCCCTCAGCCGAGCCATGGTCCATTCTTTAAGCAACAGCCATAAAAGCCAATGAACCATAGGAATATGTTTGCCATATGGCCTTTGATTGTTGAGGGGAGAAAGCAAGAAAGCATAAAGGGCCTGTGTGGTTTGTATGTGTTTTGAGGGGGATGTCCTTAAAATTCCCAGTGCAGCATGGGCCTTCAGCAAAGTCTGTGTGAGTGGTGACAGCGTGAACATTGTCCAGACTTGTCATTGTGTGTGCACGTGTGATTTACAACAATGAACTGCAAGTGCAACAGTGTTTTTAGGGTTGAAGGGTGAGGGGTATTTTTACACACAGAATCTGAGGGTCAGACCAGCAGGGGGCTACGCAAACCAGCAGTTCTGTCCACAGCCATTCAGAGCCGACACACACATTTTAGAGGCAGATATATGTCTGACTGAGCTCCATCAACGTGTCATTCTGATAAATGGCCTGCTGTATGATTGTTTCTTAAAGTGAAATTAAACAAGTAAGAGTGTGTTTAAGTGTGTCCATGGGGAGGTCTTTCTGCCCTTATCATGTGATCCTGTTCTCTATTCAGACTTTTGTATGCATACTTTGTAATACTGTCCACTGGTCTTAAATTTCCTTCTAAGCCTGCCATGGATTGAGTTTATAAAATTTTGTGGAACTGTGCCACATTTTCTGTCTTTCATGCCACCATGTCCCACGTTATCTACCTTCAGCCTCATTCCTTTGTCCTGAGATTCCACAGTTTCTCAGCTACATGAGCACTTGTTTCAGAAGTCTCCTTGCTATCAGTCCAGGTCTGGTATCTCCTGATGCTCCATGGCAGACAGTCCACTGAGAGAAGATTACAGCATTCATCTTTGTTCTACTAATCACCCTGTCTCTGTACCCACACACATGAAGGGTGATTTCAGGACATGCACAAGCTTGGGAAGAAGCTGAGTAATTAGGTTTACTAATCATAGTTTCATTAGCCTTTAGGCCTAGTTCCCTATTCTTCTGTATCTGTGAACAGAAAGGGGATTTTTTTCACTCGCAGCCTCTTTTGGATCAGCTCCATTATTCAAAAGGAGGGTGATGTCATGACTACAAGTTAAATACAGACTTCTCAGAGCTGTAAATAAATCATCGTGGTATTGTGCTCAAGATGCCCTTTAAGAGTTTGAGGACATGCTTTGTTTCAGGTGTTAACACTTTTGTCACAGCAAAAAAAAAAAAAAAAGAGTCATTCGGTGCTGTCATAGTATCCAGATAAAACACTATTTTTTTATTTTGTTAATATTAACAGAAATGTTGTTATTCTTGTTGTAACACAAATATAGCAAAGACATTTGTGTTACAGTGCTACAGGAGTTGTTTGATGAAGCATGAAGTCAGAATTAGATCTGATGTGGTATTGTGCTGAAGAATGCACTGGGACTAAATTGAGAGGAATTCTTTGCTCTGTCAAGGCTTTACGAAGCTGCTTTACATATCTGTGAGTCATACTACTGAGCCTGTGGACCTCAGTGATGAGCAGAAAATCAGTGCAGTCTGATGCTAAATGTATTGTAATTGCTGATTTGTGGCAGGATCTCACTGCCTCCTTCTCTGAGTGGCTGTTTTATAAGTTACTCTTTGCTAGTGGTGAATTTTCTTTTGCCCTCATACTTGTGTCACAGCATAGATACACCAATATGCTTGAAAACATCCACATAAATGAGAACCTCAAGCAGTTGATTCAGATTTCTAGGCTGCACATATTAATACTTTATTGGACTGAAGTTTGATGAATGTGGAGGCCATTTGAGTGCAGAGGTCATGTTCTCATCTTAAGGAACCATTTTGATATGATTTGAAATTTGTGTTATGGTGCTGGACGTATGCCCGTTGTCCAGTTTTAGTGTGCCATGTGTGAACCATCCTCAGTTTCCCGTTCTGACAGGAGTCACACTAGGTTTGGTCTTTTGCTGCTGTAACACATCAGCTTCAAGGTTTGGTGTGTTCAGTGTTCAGAAATGCTCTTCTGCATATCTTAGTTATAATGAGTTATTTGAATTACTGCTGCTTTTTTATTATCTTGGACAAGTCTGGTCATTTTCCTATGGCTAATGATGCTTTCAAGTGTATGAATAGAAAACAATGATTTGCTCTAGGTTGGTAGGGTCTCTGGACAAAACAACCAGCTAGCACTGGCTAATGTCTTTCATTTGGCAACGTAGCTGATATGGTTGACAGCAGACACCTTCTCTGCAGGTTAGCAAGCCTAGCAATGGCCAACCAGTTAGCAGCCTTTCATGGTGGCTGCACCGGCAGGCAAAGATTGCAACTGCTGTCACACTGCTGCTGCTGGCTAATCTGGTCGAGCTGCTTGGCCCGAGCTATCAGATAAAGAACGGGTGCTAGTTCTTGTTTCAGAATCCAGCAGCCTTCATTTCAGATGTCATTTCCATAACAAACATCTGAAACATGGGTAGATGAACAGATTTGATCTGAATGAATGTAAGGTGACATTAATTAACATCACAGGTTAGCATGAACTCAGCTAAGGTAAAGTAGTGAGTTTGTGGCGACTGAGAGAAGGTAGGTGGTTAGGTTAGGTTCTACCTAACTGACATGCTTGTGTCTTACCCCCAGGATTTTGGCCTTGGTAGCTGCTGGGTCAGTTATATAGTGTCATCTGTATCCGACCTGAATTTGGTTTCAACACCACTTTTCAGAAACACAGAAGGGCTTGTTTATTTGTGTGTGGTTCAAAGTCACTTCCGTTGGTTTTCTTTCCCATTCTGATTATCGGGTTGAAGTCATTTGGACATGTCTCCAACATGACCATAGAGCTACTGTCACCTGACTGGCTGACTAGAAATTTGCTTCAATGAGTTCTTGAACATTGTAACAAATAAAGTGGTGGGTGACTGTACATTTATGTGTGCCTGAACAGAAAAGTGTCTGCAAAACACCCAATGAATAAAGTTTAAAGTGCCAGACAGCTGCAAATGACTGGTTACTGTGTATTTCATTCATATACGAGGCCCTTTTATTGCTTTACAAGACTTCATTGACACCATTCAGGGAGCTTTTACTGCCAACCATCTCACCAGCATAAAGCCTTCCTAGATGTTATGTGGAC
This sequence comes from Arrhamphus sclerolepis, assembly GCA_037176975.1. Taxonomy (NCBI): domain Eukaryota; kingdom Metazoa; phylum Chordata; class Actinopteri; order Beloniformes; family Hemiramphidae; genus Arrhamphus; species Arrhamphus sclerolepis. The sequence goes on along the minus strand of JBAMYA010000011.1, from coordinate 9,066,493 downwards.
CACTTACATGTCTCTCTGCAGAACTTGGGCGCAGCATTGTTCTCTCTACTTAATGCAACTCATGAAACTCTTCAGATCCAGCTTGTAATCCTTTCGTGGGCCTGTTTGAAATGCGTGCTTTAAATGCTGTAGTTATAGTGGCAGTAATATTAACTGTTACAGTGATATTGATCTTAAAATCCAGTGCAAGCTCACACCCTGATCCCATTTTGTGTGTCATGTGCCATAATTTTTCAAAGATTGTGCACGTTAGAAGTCCTCTGCCATATAAAAAGAAAAAAAAAAACAGCTCTTGACTTCCAAGCACCACTGTAGTTCCATGAGCTGGTACACAAGCTCTTTTGTTGGCTATCATATGCTGGCTATTATCCCCCAGCTGCTACAGGTGCATTCACTGATGTTAAAATCATTATCGAACCATATTGGCAGCTCAAGAGGCACAGTTTTCTTTCTCGCCTGCTCTGAATCCACCACAAAGCTTCTGCACATCTGATTGGGCCTCCATCGCTTCATTCTCTGCTCTTTTGTTGCTGATAAAACGACCAGGCTCTCAGTGTGAGTGCATGTCAGCGTAAGTGATGTTGATGTATAGAAGCTGAAGTTGATTTAGTCCCCGACTACATCAGCTGCCAATCTTTGCTTTATATCAGGAGTATGATGGACATCCATGGGATCAGGGGTCAGCCATGTGTGGTACTGACCTCGTCTCAGTCCTGACCCACCAGAATGGGTTGGTATGGGGAGCTATAGAACAGCGGATGGTCTGTGGGCTCAATACGGTCCTTCGTTTCCACATGACAAATGACAGGCTGGGCCCCTGAGGAAAGAAAAAAGAGCACACCGTGTCCACTTTGACCCTTTCCAACAGAGCTCCAGGGAAGAGCTGGAACTTGAGTCTGGTGTATGGGGTACAGTGGGGCCCCCAGCGGCCAGAAATCATGTTTCTAAATGACCCCCAGACATCCTCAGGGATTTTTGGACCCAATGGACTTTGAAATACACCTTGGATTGGGATCAGCTTTGATGAAGTGTCACTTGTACTGCATTGCATCGGCCTTTCACGTGTTTTTACGTCTGTGCTAAACTGTAAGAGGTCACATCTCTGTGTGTACGAACGGACCAGCTGATCTGAATCCCTCTGCACCATCTTCATTTGCAGCCACAATTGTTAAGCTACAAATTACCCAGACCCAGAAGTTCTTCTGCTGGTGGTGATGGCAAGCAGATGGCAGCAAAGCTCGCAGAGACCAAGCGCCTCCCTGCCCCCATCCCCTCACATAAAGCAGCATTTGCATTTCATGAGCCTTAATTGCGTCTGTTGCCCTCCTCCCCACCGGCTCTGCGATTTTGTGCCTGTCACCATGCACCCCTGCGCCCTCGAAGGAGCTGTGATAGATTAAGGTTGGCCTTCTGCTTCCATCTCCTCTATTGTGATCCAGAAATGAGAAAATATTATCTCCCTGTCGTCCCAAAGTGAAAAATCAGGCGGGGTTGAGGTGTGAGTGTGGGATGTGTTAGTGACACTGGGTGTGGCAGGACAAGATGGGATGAATTTTAGGATATTAATGGGAAAAGTGATTATTTGAAAAGCTTGTCCTTGACCCCGTGAAAGCGAAACAATGATGCGTGGAACCCCCAGACACCTATAAAGCGCTGGGTTAATAATGCGTATCAGTCAGGTCTTGACGGGCACAATTACTTTGTTTCTTTTTAAGCTGTTTTCACCTTTTTTCCCCCTTATGCACCTGGCAATACTTCAACTTTGTAGCAATATTAGTCAGTTTGTCACTGGTTAAACCATGAAGGATCTGATTAATCACATGGACGATAGTATCAGGATTTTGATCTGCCAGATTTACGACATCTTCACTTCAGAGCATTTGTGGCTCAGCATGATCTTACAAATTCGTCTGGTGTCTCTTTTGTCCCGCCATGCTTTTGTAGTTGTGTTTGTGTATCTAAATATAGACATACCCAGTCCCGCACAGAGAGACATTGGTAAAATTTAAGGCTCCGTACCTTGTAGCATGACAAGGTGGAAAGGAACAACTGCACATCACTAACATTGTTCATTAATTAACTTTATTTGTATTGTGATAGTTCACAACAAACATAATGTAAACACAGGCTATTTAAATAAAGTTTGTTGTAATTCAGTTATAATTCAGTTTATTCCAGTACAGATTCAAAATTCACATTCATAGCTGAGGAACCCAAAAAATTGTATTTAGTCTTTATTTAGGTAAAATCCTGTCCTGGATAAGTATGAGGTAAGAGTGGAAAGTAAAAATCCCTGATTACCATGAAAAAAAGAAAACAAAGTCAGGGAAGGAGGTCATCTTCCTCGACTGGTTGAGTGTGTTTCTCAGCAGGGAGTAAAACGTTTATCAAAGGATAGCTCACTTAGTTGAGTAGATGCCCCATGTGAGGAGGTTAAAGTCGTCGCTCAGCCAGTCCAGGTCCCAACCTGTGTCCCTTTACTGCATGTCTTCCCAACTTTCTCCCTCGTCTCCTGTCTAAATACTATCAATGCAGGCCACTAGTGCCACAAAAATCAATAAAATGAGACATTTGCTTGAATTTTGGGACTAGGAAGGACTTAATTTGTCATTTCTGTTTTATGTGTCTCTGTGGCTTCAAATCTTGGTTTGAATTCTTCTCTAAGAGGTCAACATGTTCTTCTGGGGCTTTCTCCATCTCTCTCCGGCTGTCCAGGATCACAGCCTGATTGCCTATACTTTTTCTCACTATTTACCCAGAATTCTCCAGCGTTTCTCTTTGTTTTTTCCAGCATGCAGCATTCATCCCACTTCCTGCCTATTTTTCTGTCACCACACCTGCACCCTCTTTCCCGATCACTTCTATTTAAACTTCCAGTTTTAAAACATTTCTTTGCAGATACTCTATTGCTTATCTGCTTATTGATTTAGGAGGATTTTTTTTCCTCTAACTAGTCTTTCATGTATGTATAATGTACATTACTAAATCTCTAATGATCAAGATTTTAAATTTAAATTTCATAATACAAATTTTGCTTTATCATATTCTACATCTTAATGCCACTAAGACTAAGCTGAATTTGAAATCTTTTGCCACATTTGAGGCACATAAATGTGTTATTACACAATGTTAGATTTATTTTCCATTTACATAAATCAACTTCTGCAGGTGAGCTGAAGTCATTCAGCTCCACATTTCCACACATGCTGATGCATATTTTATTGTTTAAGACTCTTCAGTCATTTTTTTACCATATCAGTTCCAGTTCTCTTCAGGGTTGTGGGGAACTGGAATCTATCTGAACTGTCACCAGGTGCGAGTCTGAGTAGACCCTAGACAGGTTCCCAGTCCACCACAGGTCGCCCATGACAATCAAGCATGCACATTTACTCTCCTATGGGCAATCAACCTAACGTGCACATTTCTGGGATGTGGGAGGAATCTGGAGCACCTGGAGAAAAACACATGAAAACACGCAAACTCATATAAAGTGGGACTATTCTGTACAAAAAAAATGTCTTACTACATGGTAAAGCATAAAAGTGGGTCTGTTTTTTTAGTAAACAGGTTAAATACAGGTACAAATAAATGCCTGAATAAAGAAATAAATTGTTAATTGTTTGATCTGAGCAGAATTATCCAGCTTCTCATTTACTGTGTCCTATGAAGTATGTAGCACAAAGCTTTAGGACTAGTTTCAAAAGAGGCACACTCCATGGAAGAAAGGCCTGAAATCAAATCAAATGTTTGACACCACCACGTTAAACTGACTGTTTTGAGCAGACCGCTGAAAACACGATTGAAAAGCATATTTATGGCACCAGATCTCTGGAGTAATTTCCATTACATGATTGGTCCATGGTAAATAAATTCTCAGCAACTCCTGACTAGTTGTGAAAAAGGTCGTAATATGTCTTCTTTAAAACGGAACTGATCAAATTTCAGAAACTTCTGTGATGCAGCAATCCTGTTGTCCACCAAGGTGGCACACATGAGTTAACTTAAGCTAACTGTAACTTTTCCTCCTCTTCATTTTGTTCACTCCCAGTTCAGCTGACCTCAGCCGACCCCAGGCAGTCTGTAACTGAAGCAGAGCACCGCCTCATTGGTGCCCTTATCTGTTACGAACAGACGAGGGTCACTTTTGAGCCTCTCTTTTCTTATCCTGCTCTGTCTGATTTTTGGAAATCATTTATCAAAAGCAAAAGATTAATTTATTTTTCAGCCCTCGCCACTAATGATGTGATTTTCCATAAACGGCTTTGTAATGGCTCTGGAGGAGGAGCATTCATTAGACTGACTGATGGGGAAAAGAAACCAGACAAGTAGGAGAAATCTCCCATCTTTACTGCATCTGTGCATGCTAATAGCAGACATCGCCTAACAAACAAGCTGAGCTCTCGACGAGGCTTAATGATCATATGTGGAGTTAATGAGGTTTAACGCAGTCCAGTAAGAACATCCACTACATTCAAGGGAGATGTTTTGTCTTTTGCTCCACTCACAACAACCCCAGGCAAAACATCTGAAATCCTCACTCTTAGAGGATGACATCAGAGCTATAACACTTTTTTTTTTCAAATATTTGTTGAAATGCTGTGCATTCATGGTTTTTGTTTTGTTTTGTTTTGTTTTTGCTTTTGCTTTTGTAAAGCAAAAAATTAAAGGTATAAAAATAAAAACAAAAACAAAAAGAAAGAAACAAAAAAAACAATCAATTAGAAAAGTTTATGGATTCATTCAGATATTAATATCAAGTATTTTGTTTATCTATAAAGAAATACTGGCACAGCAAGCATGGTGACAGTGTTCCTTCATAACGAGAAGGTTTAATCTCTTTTGGGTATTTCTTTTTTTTTCTGTGGAGTTTGCATGTTCTCCTTGAACTTGCCTGGATTTTCTTCTGGTTCTCCAGTTTTCCATGTATGCTAAATGAAATATTCCAAATTGCACATAGAAGTGAGTGTGTGTGTGTGTGTGTGTAGGTCTGTGGTCTGTGTGTGGTCATCTGCTTGTAGTCCTGCGATGAGACAGCTAGAATCTGCTCCAACAGAACCCCATGGCCCTCGCTAGGAAGAAGCGGGAATAGATGATGGATGGATGACTAAATATGGAAATGAGTCTGAAGTTTAAAGCGAGCACCTGGATGATTGACAGGAGACATGACTCCATCAAGATGTCAAGATGGCTGTCAGCTGAAACAATGGGAAGCATTTTTGTTCAGCAGGAAGTAAAATTCAGTGTTTAATTAGGAATCTGCAATGTATAAAGGTATGATAGTGAAACTTTCTTTTTTCTCGTTTTTTGATGCAAATCCAGTGAAACAAAACAAAGATAACTTCATGAAGAAAAGCCATTTCCATCGTCATTCATGATATGAGGTAAAAAACCAGCGGAGATGGAGGTCATTAAGTCTGCTGTACATGCACACGTATAGACTGTAGAATGGGACACTATCCTCAAAAAGGTATGGTAATTATTTAAGAACTATGTCATTGACAGGTCTCCACCCTCCAAAACTGAGCTGTAAACTGATATCTGAAAAAGATGGAGCATCGTTGCAGAATATTGTTTTCCAATAAAGTCCCCTCAAAGATTTCAAGCTGTTTTAACAGCCACAGGAGGAGCAGCAAAGTAGTTATTTTGATGTTTGTGGTTCATGATTCCATGTTTTACCCCATCATTCCCTCTCTGTATTTCATCAGAAAAAAATAATTACCATTAATCACAGCCATTTTTATCATTATTATTATTATTATTATTATTATTATTATTATTATTATTATTATTATGTACTTATAAG
>JBAMYA010000011.1:9050526-9060590 GCA_037176975.1 Arrhamphus sclerolepis | reverse complement strand
TGATTTTATGTAGATGTAAAGCACTTTGAATTATCTTGTGTATGAATTGTGCTCTAGAAATAAACTTGCCTTGCCTAAAGGTGTCACCAAATAAAGTTTACTGAACTGAATTGATCTTTTACCATCTACACATATTTCATGTCATGAACTGCAGTCACAGGCTGAGCAGGTTGTAACACAGCGATTTTTCTGCAATTACGTTGAAAATTGCTGGTATGTTTATTATCTGTGCCCTTTTGCATGGTCCAGTTTTAGACAAGATGTGGCTATCAGATACTACGAAAGCCGCATTTGATTTTAGAACATGTTCATATAGGGAGGAGATCATAGTTGATCCAATGACTCCAAGGTTTCTGGGTCCTGTGGCTGCAAAACAAGCCAAAATCATTATCCCTCCACCACCATGCTTGACAGTTGGTATGCGGTGTTTGCGTTTGTGTAAGCAATTATTATGTGTAATTAATCAGGGATATGGGATAATGTAACCCTATAATCATACCTGGTGAGGATCACAAGATTGTAATAAGGTGGATGTGTTTCCTTTTCACAGAAGATAAAATGAATGACACAATGAGTTCAGTCTTTGTGGTAAGAAACATCCTTTAATGATTAAACTCAAAGTAGCTTTGGTAATAAGAAGAGCATTCTGAGCTTTAGGTGTAAACATCATGTCGACAGTTAGAGGCTGTAGCTTTAACAAAAGGACAGTAATGAGGGCAGTTGTCATTAGAGGCGTTTCTCTTCTAACTGAACCCAGTGATGAGCTGGAAACCACAGTGGACCAGCTTTGATTGAAACACTTTAATACATCATAACATATCTGTGTTCCGTAGGAGGAGAGGATGTCAAGTAGAGGACAGACGCTGTGTTATGATGTCTAAACAAGTCCTCTTACATGTGATGTCATGAGAGAGTGTTGACTCTGAAACACGAGCTGCATGCTTTGGATGACTGGCATGGTTCACCGGGCCTTCGGCCCAGTACGGTGACACGAGTCGCACGAACAAGGCCACTCATGCACCAACATACTGTAAGGTAGGTTTTACTGGCTGTGCAGAGGAATTGACATGGCTGCATTTCAGCTCTGACATCTGTGATCCATCTAAAAGCATCCAACAATGCTCGTGCTGTCAGTCACAGATTTGTCCTCACAGATGGTTCAGAATTTGCTTTCTTTTCAGTGTCTCTGCCCAACCTTTTCCACGTCATGCTTTTTGCAGCTCAGATAGGTATTTCCAAATGTAACATCATTCAAAATGACATCTGCATTAATCAGTACGGAGCTCTACATGCACCAAGTGTTAGAACGAGTTCAGTCCCTTGTAATGGTGGAACACACAGTGTTGGATTATGTGATTTTTATTTAGTGAGTGTTTTAGGCTAGAGAGTCATAAAGGGCTTTTATGCACAACATTAAAACAGTGTTTCGTACAGTAGAGGAGAAATGAAAAACAACACATTTAGACGTCAGTGGGCAGAGACTGCAGCATGTCAAACTTCAAGTATGTGAAACAGACATTTGCATCATCACTGCAAACCTCTCTGTCCTTTTTATATGCATAGTGTTAATACTAAATATGATCTCCTAACATCTAGAAATTTCTCATATGGCTTCAGCTTGGTGGCATTTAGTTAAAGACATGTTAAATGTACTTTTTTTTCCTCTGGCTATAATGCCCCCCAGTGTTATGTTCTCTATAATATGTCACTAAAAAGGCAAATTGGCTTCTTTAGACTTTAACAGAGGTGGACACAAACATGGATAATGGAAAAATCAAGGCAACTAGATAATTAAAATGAAGCTTATTTAAACGTATTCCTCTTTGATCCGACTCTAAACAAACTTGCAGAATAATACTGATATCCCAAAAATCTGTGATGTCATCAATGCGCCACCTCCACCTTAAATATTCACCATTTACAGTGGCTGAAGCAAAAGAAACAGACACTGCAACGTGAATTAAGCTGTGTTCCCTAAAGAATCAGTCAGGTATGTACAACTGTTCCTTTGTCTGATTATGTCTTAAAGAAGAAAACAAAAACGACCTTAAATGGACTCTAAATAAAGTAACTCTGTTTTAAATGATCAGTAATAGGAATGATAAATACATAGCACCATCTTTTGTTGAAAATGAGAAATAGAACAAATACTGAAGAAAAAAAAAAACACTTTAACTTGCAAATTCAAAAATAGAAAAGGACCAAATCTAGATTTAATGGCTATGCTACATCCATGGATGTTACCACTCTATTTGTAAAGCAAGCTGTTCAAGAAAAGTTGCTTAATCCTTCTATGCTTATACATGCACTTTAGTAAATATCCTGCAAGAAACTATTTTTCCCATCTTTTTTCTTTAAATAACTTTTTTTTAATTATTTGGCAATTACTAAAACAAAAAAAGAAAAGAAATCCCACAACAAAATAGCATATAATTATTTCATCATTACAAACAAAGACTGAGGCACTTTTTGAGCTCAAACAAAGCTTGTAGTATCTATTGACAGAGCAACACAAAAACTATGTACATATATGTAAAAAGTGTTATAAATAGGTTTTAAACCATAGATACTATATACATCTTTAAACTGAGACAGTATTGGTGTTTTTGTGTTTTTTTTTTTTTTGGTATTACTCCCCCTACGGTGGCACCGCTACTCTGGCTTCACACTGGTGGCACCGGTACCAGGGCTTCACAACTTCAGAGAGGTCCTGGTAACACTTGCAGATAGGCGGGGGGGCGGTGTCACTGGGAACACTGGGATGGAGTGATGTCTCATTCCCGCTTCCTTAAGATGACATAGATGAGTCCACTGATGAGCGCCAGAGGGAAGGCCACCCATGCCAAGATGTAGGAGTAGCCAAAGGTGTCTGTCTCCGGCACCCACTCTGGACTCATGACCGTGTAGATGATGGCTCCGCTCATGACAAACAAACCTGCAGGGAGGAGGCAGGGAACAAAGAGTAATACTGGCTGTCTGCCTGACCAGTTATCAGATTGTATTTCTCTGTAGCATTGCACTTTCTTTCTTTCTTTCTCTTTTCTCTGTCCTGGGCTGAACTCTGTCTGGCAGTGTGGGCGACGCCGAGTCACTCTCCCTCCACACTACTTCACAGTCTTTCATGCTTACTGAACCCCAGTCTGGCCTTTGGAGGCCTTTCCAGCTGCCGCCCACCTCCCTGGCCTGACATGGCACGATCTGTTTGTCAAAACCCTGCTCTGACAGCCTTTCTGACATTTCAACTTGCACAGCTGGCTGTGTTCCCAACGCCACTGCTGTTTGGCTGAGTGGGCACATGCAGAGCCGGGCAATGCGCTGGCATGTTATGGAGAGAAAACCTGGCATTTTGCGAAAGGGCTGCCAAGAGAGAACACAATAGACTAGCAGTTGAGCTGTTCTCTGGCCAAAGGGCGTAAAAGCACAATAGACAAGTAGAGCATAAAAACCACTGGGATGTGGCTACTTGGCTCAAAATCTTAATTTAATTTTCTGCCATAGATGATGTGAGTACCTGTGCAGGTGGATTTGAATGAATGGAGTATTTTAAGCCTCTTGAAAACCGACTAAGTGATCAAGTGAAAGTGCAGTGCAATTATGGTTCGGTTTAGTGTGTGGATTGATTTTCTATTTCCATTTATTTGTTCTACAGTAAATGATTCCAATCACTCCAGAACATTCTGATTGTTTAGCTAATCAGAATGTTGTTGTCTCTTGTTGTCACTACACTTCAGAAATGTCGTGAGACTGATAATAATTAGAGGCATCCCAAATGTGCTGTCCAACTGCACCCAGAAGAAGCTCCCCTGAATATTTTGTGCTATTTCTAAAACATATGCAGTCTTGTCTCTTGTGGATGTCTCTGACGTCTGCTTAAGTCCATTTCCTCGAGCTCTTTACTTTGGTTAGACTTGGAAGTTAGTTGTGCTTTACTTGAGTGGTTATATTTTATTCTACTTTATATTTAAACTGCACTTCAAAAATGAGATCCAAATATTGTAATTTTTGCTTTTACTTTTGGAACTGGGAGTATAATTTGATGTCACCACCTTGATCTTCTGATCTTTTCTTGAAACTGTGTATTTCCAGTACTTTTACTCAAATACAAGAACTGTGTCATTTTTGTGGCCTATTTGCAGTGATGTTTTTTGGGGTTTTTTGTCACACAGATTTGTGAAAAGGTCTCAATCAATTGTGAACTTACTGGCAAGTATCTGGAAAGTCCCGGTGAGGAAGAAGCGCCCACCCTTCTGCAAAGTGAAGAGCTGGCAGAAGAAGAGGAAGAGAGACAGGCAGCTGAAGATAATGGAGAGGATCATGACACCCTGGACCGCCTGGATCCACTCTGCAGGAAAGGAGGGGGAAGAAAACTCAGTCAATAGCTGACCAGCAGTCATTATTAGATATATGACTGCCTTAATGATAGCACAAGAGGATGAGAGGAAACAAATGAAACATCAAATGCAAAAGAGAGCTTTGACTGCCCTCACATCTGCCAAGTTTAAGCATCCTCTCAAAAATTATTTAATGAGCAAGTCATGTTTACTTCTGGGAATGTGTAATGGATCCACAACAATGAAGCTCAGGTATCTCATTCCTAAAAGCTCTGTGAGTCCCCTCACAGCAGGACCCATGACTCAATGTTCCCTCATCGATCGTTACTGCTAAACCTCCATAGTTAGAAGCCATTAGACTCCTGTTATTGACATGGAGTACCATCTGCTGCATCTGTGCTGTCTATCTGAGTGTGTGGTTGTGGGTTTAGCTGTGTGTTTCTGTTTACTCTGTAGTCACATGCCAGGAATCCTAAGATTGCCAAGCAGCATCTATTTCTTGCCTGAGGGCAGTTGTCTGTGCTCACTAACAGGCCCTCGGGCTTCCCAAGCACTCGCTCTTTCCCTTTCTCGTTAGTTTTGTCCGCCACATGTTTACTCTTCCCGTTGTTGTGCTCAGTCTGGACAACGTCTTCCTAAGGCTGCCATCGTGATACACGTGAACAAACAACTTTCTTGGTTATTTACATCACCCTCTAAGGAGCTTCTGTCATGTCCTGATGTCAACTAACACTCATGGCAAATTGCTACTGTCCATCCTGTTTGTAAACCTCTAAATTATGACATTTGACTCTTTCAATTCAATTCAATTTATTTCTATAGCGCCTATTTATGACAAGTCATCTCTAGGCGCTTTAGAAACCCAGAGCTTCAACAGTCTTAGGTGGTGTATTGATCCTCGTTTGTTATGTAAATCAAGGGTTGGCTGTGGTTTTAATGGAGGAGCACTTACTATGAAGGTAAAAAGGTTCAATGCATAATTTATCCAAAATAACAAGGATGAGAAGTGAGATGGTATTCCTTTGGCAAATCATGCTGCAACAGCGTATATATTTTTCAGTATGTGCTCATATGAAATCTGTGATAACTTCCTCCTACAGTTCAAAAACTTGCATGTCGGTTTAATCGGTGATTCTGAACTGTCTGAAGGTGTGTGGTTTGTCTACATGTAGCCCTGTGATGGATTAGCATTCTGTCCGAGGTGTACCCCTTTCACCAAATGAGAGCTAGGACAGGCTCCAGCAGACCCCCGTGACATTGCAGAGGAATAAGCGGGTATCGCACATCACTGCTTTTTTCACAAACATGCATGTTTTCCTTCCTCCCTAATCTTCCCTGGTAGGAAATGTGACATTGGACATTTCCTGGCAAAAGGCGTAAGCATGACTGATATTTAAATACTGTTCATGGGCATTGTGGTTTATTATTGTGGAAGAACAATTCACAAAGTTCATCCCCAGCCCAAGAACTTTGCCGTTATTCCAAACAGGAAGACAACTGTGGTCTCTCTGATATCTTTCCTGATGTTTCAAGTCGTTGAACAACTAAAATAGGACTGATGTGGGATTTGCCTCACAATGTTTGTGTCCAGGCCTGCGTGAGGGCACAAGACATTGTGCTTCAATGGCTAATTTTAGAGAAGAAAAAAATTCTGTGAAGTAATTTTCCTGGCTATGCGGATGTTATGAGTAACTCACTTGGCATTTGATGACTGCGGTTATCTGTACATGTCACCCTGGTGTCATCTAAACCAAACGGAGCCGGTATTTTTTGTTACCAAGACAACAGAAGGGTGAAATTCCAAAAGTATAAGTTTCCTCCCTTAAACATAACTGTGATGATCATGATTCATTTCAGAAGGAACTTGATTGCTCAGCAAAGCTGAGAGCAGACCATATCTTCCATCTTCCCAAAGCCAGAGCGCAGACGCGAGAACGACACAAGCGGCTTCTTAAGTAAACACCCTGCGTCACTGCTCCAATAAGAGCAAGTCAAACAAACTGGACTTGCCAACGGACTACCTGGCAGACTATTCAGACCCTGCAGTCCTGACAAAACACACGCCGACTGAGCATGGCTCATTCTAGACGAATTACATCACTGCGTTGCAGCCGTCAGCTCCTGCAACACTGTCCTGAGACACTTGGTGGGTAAACAGCTGGCTGCAGCTGGGAATGTTCAAAGCTGGAGACTTTCCAGGGGAATTAATGGAAATATATGGCAATTAATGACGATAATCAGGAGTTTTGCTAAACAGAGTTGAAAAGTCATTTCTCAACAACATCATCTTGGTTGAAACGATCAGATTTAATCCAATTTCAGTTTTCTGCCATACTCCTCAATCACATGCACAGATAATTTCTAGAATCCTGCACACGACACCACAACTACTGAAGCCTTTCTATCTGGACCAAAGAACTAAATCCAGTAAAGGACGCTTTATCGGTATCACTATGACAGATATGTTAAGGTTTAACCAATAAATTTATGCACAGCAGCTTGGTAACCAGTAAATCAGATGTGCTAAATGTAAATTTACAAAATTCCATTGAGAGTTTAAGAGGCTAGCTGCCATGACGCCATCTAGTTCATTAGTGTCCTACTAGCGCCATGCACTTCTGCCTTCCTGCTAGCTTGTTTTCTGTTGGCATACACTGAGAAAAATCTAGGCCTAGTTCTAAGATTCATGTATTTCAATTGCATTTAACATTTCTATCCATCTGAATCACACAGATTAAACATAAAAAGGCTAAGAAATTTTATGTGATACATATTTGTCAAATGAAACAATTAAGAATGAATTTTATGTAATAATACCAATAAACCCAATGTGTTTGAAATGCAGAATGAAAGATTTATGTAAGTTTAATCAAATGGATGGAAATTTTATACGTGATTGAAATGCATAAATCTTACAATTATTCTTAAATATTTCTGTGAGTGTAGAAGAATGTTTGCACTGGTTTAATTTAACAGGCTTTTTTAACCTTTAACCTTTCCAGAACATTCTGATGTCATTGCATTAGTGTTTTAATCTCCAGAGAAATGCTACAAACACCATTTGATTCTTAAGCGGAATATTTTTTCACAGCCTTAATTTGTGAAAAATTCTAAAAAGTTTGTGGAACTACATGATAAACTTCTAAGCCTTTGCAAACTTTGTTACTCAATCATTAATCATTTTTAGGGAAAAGAAAATATCTACGTAATAACTTTTGCATTTTTCTGTTTTTTTCTGCAGGCCCTCAGTCACCCCTGCAAAGCTGCCAACTGTAGATTTGTGAGCTACATTAATCTCATTGTCGTTAATGTGTGATGTAAAGTAAAGTGCAGTCAACGCAAGGCACAACACAATGAGGTACTCAGTTACTTAGTATGGTTTTTGCCGACAGGAGGGATGGGAGATTTCGACAGATAGACAAGACCTTTACAAAACTAAGCAAATATTCCTGCAAATGACACTGAATCTGATATTTCGACATGAAAGAAAGTCTTTAGTGCTCTTTTAATTCCTAGCCTGACTGCATGCATAAATCTCTTGACGCTGCAGCTGCTGCTTTAAACTGTCCTCATGATCTCTGCTAACTAACATTGGACACTGTGACCTGACACTGGGCGTGACCCACCATCAGCATGTTCTGCACGAAGGTGGTCCAAGGCCTCCCTGCATTCAAACACTCCACACACATCCACAGAGATTAAAAAAAAAAAAGAAAAAAAAAACTTTAAATACTCTCCGCAGCCCCACCCAGATCATTCACAGCTCCCTTACTCTTGTCACTACAGACTCCCAACACGAGACCTTATTATGGATATCACACCACTACTATTTATACAGTGGAAGCCTATCAGCTAGCACGTCCAAACAGCATCTCCACATTCTCTGCCCTAGATGGCACCAGATCCCTGACACACCCACATCTCCAGCAAGGTACCAGTTTTGTCAAGTGGTTTTCTAAAGTCCAACCCCCCCCTCCTCAAACTTCAAAGCCACACAAAGACTGAAAGGCCTAACATTAAGCACTGCTTTGTAAATGCACAGATCACCATTCAGATGAATGTTAAAGGCAGGTGTCTGACCTCCGGCTGATGCTGGATTACAGCTGTACCCTCCATTAGAAGTCGAACAGTTGTACCACAGGTCTGAGGTGCCAGTTTCCCCTGTTGTCCATACCTGGTGTCAACAACATGCAATAACATATGGTCAATAACATATAAAGAGATGCAACAGAAAAAAAAGAGCTGGCATATTAATAAACTAATAAACATACTGAAATTAGAAACTGTTAATATAAATTTTACATGTATAAAAATCCCTGTGCTCTTTCTGCAGGATATGAGGTAAACATATATATCTATGAACCTGCTTGCCAACATGTGAAGATACAGAAAAGAAAAAACAAGTTTCACTCACGCTGACAATCGTTGACACAAACAGGAGAACCAGAGCAGCGAGGTGCAGCAGGATGATTCCCAGTAGCAGGAGCAGCATCTTTCTCAGATAATCTGAGTATCAAGGAGAGGAGATAGTCTGTCACTACACTCTGTGTGTGTGTGTTTGTGTGTGGATGTCAGCTTAGTGGGACATGGGTGTGTCGCTGCAGCAGACCAGCAAACTGTAGAGGGTTCCCTGCCATCCCTTCTTAACATCAATTTTAAGAGAAAGTGAGTTATTCCTAACACTCCTCATGTGGGCAAATTAGTGTCAGGCGCCTTTGAGCTATTTTTAAAGCAAGTTTATGAAGATAACTAAACTTTAACACTGCTCCTAAAAACTATGAATTTGATTTTAGTTGCCTTAAAAAAATATATTTGTGAGAATGTGGTCTCTTTTTCAAAGAAATAGATTCTATCTCGTTTTAACATCGTTACATTCCGAGCATGGATCATTCTGAAAACAATTCCAGAAACAAAAAAAAGTTAAAAAATAAAATAAAATAAAATAAAATAATTAGTGGCAAATAAAGTTTCCGACTCAAGCTAATTTAAAAGTATCTATGGTTTAAAATGAATTATGTTGAGCTTTGTGTGATGACAGCTCAATCCTTGTGTCTGTGCGCGCTATCCAAGCGCAGAGCGCGTTTCCGCCTTTTTCCTTTTTGCATCTAAATCCAGCAGAAGCGCTTCTGAGTGTGATACACGAAATGCAAGTTTAGACGAGCGCAAAGTCCACTTACTTCAAGGGAAGAGCTTGTAGTCCGAGAAAAAGAGAAAAAAGGTCAGATCTGGCTCACGACAAGCAAAAGCAAGATTTCCCAAAAGAGAGTCCAACAGCGGTAGCGCTCCTTCCTGAACTGTCGCTTCCAGACTAGATTGATGCCAGGGCTGACGTTGTGTTATAAAGTGTCTCATTATGGAAGAACAACGCCCCTCGTGCGTCGCTGCGTCATGGAGTGACCCTCTGGTTCACAGCCAGGGTTCCCAATATAGACGCACCGCGCGTAACAACGCTGCGTTGCCTTAGTTACTAAGTTTACTGTGTGTAATGAGCTGGTGAGCATTGTTTTGGTGTTGTGGTAACGAAAATGACATATGTGCTTTTGAGGATGTGCCTTCTTTCGTTTGTTTCTTTGTTTGTTTCTTCTTTTTGTTTCAGCATTTTCAGCATTTTACCAAAATGAGTCTATATCCCCATTTTATCCCCATATATGTATATACACACACACACACACACACACACTCTGACCATTCACATACTTTGTTGCTTCACAAATATGGAAGAAAAAAAAAGAG
>JBAMYA010000011.1:8981947-9050426 GCA_037176975.1 Arrhamphus sclerolepis | reverse complement strand
AGTATGATCAGGCTCATATTTCCAACATATTGCTGGGGAGAGGTTAAAGTGTATTCAAAGCCATTTTCTGTTCTCCAGGGCCTTATTTATAGACATGCTTTGCAGAAAGAAAAAAAAAAAAAGAAAATGAAAAAATTTAATAAAATGTAAAATGGTCCAATATCCAAACCAAGGAACTGTAAAATGAATAAAAAAGCTGTTCAAATATATATGTATATATATACATATATGTATATATTCGTTTTTCACTTTACAAATTGGCAGTGTGGCTTTAAACACAGTTTCCATTTTCTTTGACTTGAGGCAAGGTTTTAGTCTTGTCTACTGGCCACCATGAACCTTCATAGCTTCAGCACATTGTTTTGACTCCATAATGGGGAAATAATTGAGTGTGCCTGTTTGTGCCAATTATATGGTGAGTGCAGATGAGTGGCTGCATGGACTGCTGCTTTAGGAATGAGCACAGTAAGTTTACATTTAGATTAAGTTTAGTGTTCTCTAGTTTTTAGGTTAAAGTTGGTAGCACTACATATGTTTGTCACAAGAGACGATAAACTCCTTTGACTTTATACAAAAGATAAGTAGTTCTGCTTTCATCTCCTAGTCACAGACTGGTTACATGTCCATCAACACTCGATAATTATGTTTAGTAGTTATAGCCACTGCAAGTAAAGCATCAAAACAGAGTTCATGATAAGGTAAAGTAGAAAAAAAAATTAAGTTAAAGTTATTTCAAAATGAAATCTCCATTTATGTAATGGTGGCACAATAAAAGAAATGATTCCTCATCTTTTGTTGCCTGAAACTAAACTACAAGTGAAAATAATATGAGATTTATGGTGTTCCATTGCTGAACGTAATGTACTGTAAAGTAAGAGGAGTTAAAGGAAATGATTGAAGATGATATTTGCTTGTGATATGGAGTTACTCTCTGTCTTGTTATATGAATATACATTTTTAGAAGCAGGATTGTCAAGTCAAACTCCACTCAGAAAGCTGAGTAGAGCTGCAGTAAACCTGCACTAAAGTGACACCGTCATCCTTGAGCCACTGCACCACCGCTTGTTTAGTAGTGTTTGTAGTACAAGTTGTTTGAAGGGAAAGGGAAAAAAAAGTAAAATAGCGTATTGGCTTTTGTCTCTACAAGAGGTTGTGTGAAATTTGATAAACTGCATCATCACATGCCACTTCTGCAGTTCCAACTGTGTCTCAGGACTACAAAGTTTGAAAATTCAGGGATAATGAGTTAGAAAGCAACGGTTTTATCAGCCCTGGGTATCCTGCCCCTTACTTCTTACTGACCTGAGAATCTATGAGAATGGGAGTTGCTGGCGGTGCTTATTGATTCTATTTAACAATACGTTCACTCTGACTGTACAGTGGAGAAATTGCATTACATCAAAGAGCTACAGTTCTCAGGAGTGAGAATGCTGAATAAAAATGCCACACATTTCTGAATTTATAAAATAAATAGAACAATGACTTAGGTTTTCATTCAAAGTTGAATTTGAACAAACCACAAGATGTCTGAACAATTTCCTATGAACAGGTGAAACTGATATATGAAGGTGCTTAACTATAAACAAGGCTATGGTCTTCATGCAGCAGTCACAACTTTGGCAGGTTTCATTCCAGGCCTGTGACCCTCAGCTGTGATTCTTCCTAATCTCTGTGTACTTTCAATAAAGGCCACTAGATCACAAAAAAGAAAAGAATTAAAACATAGCTGTAAACAGATGGATCCCTGATTTACAAAACTGGATTTGAGTCTTCAAAAATTTTAACAAATTGTTTCCACGATCATATATGCTTGAAACATTTTCACATTGCAGTTTCCTTTCATCGTGAACACACACACACACACACAAACACACATAAAGCCAGACAGACATTTCTTTAACCAGATTACTGAGAATAGTACACCTCATGTTCCATAAGACGGCGGCCTTCACTTTAAAAGCCCAGCCACTCTAAAAGGATTACACTGGGGATACTGTTATTGGCTCAATGTGTTTTCACCACCAGCCCCCACCCCAGCCCCCTCACCACCACCCCTGTTTCACAGCTAGCCTCAGGTGCAACATTAACTGGCTGGCACAAAATTCTGCAGGGATCAAAAAGACTTGAGAACTTGTTCACTAACACACAAACAGCGCACACGGGAAGAGGGTTTTACTGGGCTGCAAGAGATAGTAGAAGTGGTTTGAATCAGCAGGACTCTTTGTCTCTCGCTAATTTATTGGCGGTGTTTAAATACAATCATTAGCGTTCTCTCGATATATACCTTTTGACCCATTTCTTTTTCAAAGTGTGCATCAAAACTAAGTGCAAAACTCCAGGAATTTAGAAGAGACATTTTTCAAAAGTTAAAAGATATAGAAATTTCAATGAATTACCTAAGACATTTTTAAAATAAAATACTAAAGAGAATTACAGTTTAAACAAAAGCATTTTCAGTCACATCTTTTCAGCTCTGTTCACACCAGCTAATACATGTAAACTCCATTCCCCTCTTTTGCAGAGTCCACCTCTTTTGAAAGTGGTGTTACAGCTTTGCTCTACACCTGACAGAGTTTCAGTAAATGCAAGATGAGAAAACTGGTGGTGTTAATGATGAGGAAGCTAGATATTTCTCAGATCTGGATATGTGATGTCATAGGATACTGCAAATGTAAGCACTCCCTAAATTACTCTACATTATCAAATTAAGGTGGTCCCACATAAAATGACAAGCATGTGCTGTATCTTTTTCTGTTTATATTGGAAGTCAGTTCAGATAATCAAACATATGATTTCAGGATGAGAGACAGAGAGAGAGAGAGAGAGAGAGAGCGCAAGAGAGCGAACAATATGTTCCTTTTTATTTAAAAAAAATGTATAACAAAAGTGCTGCAGGGGTTTCAACACTGAGCTCATGTTTAAATTGATTATAACTCTGTAACTCAAAGTACACCCTTGTAAAATGTCACAACCCTACAATACACACCGATCAAGCATAACATTATGACTACCCACTTAATAATGAACAAGTCCTCCTTGTTCTCCCAAAAAGATCTTGAAGGTGGCATATGCTGATCTAAAATCTTGATGCGTTAATACTGGCGTCACAGAAGTGGGAATGAACTTTCCTTAAGGCACTGATAAAACCTCACAGAGCCTGGCGTATGGAGTTGTTATACTGGTAACCATCTGGAAGATCCTTTTCAGCTTTGACCTGGAGTACACAGACCTAGAATACTGACCACAAACATATTTTCCTGTTTGTGAATCCCAGTGATGTCTATGCCACCTCTGGACTGAGATAAAGCAAGGCTAATTTATTTGGTATTCATAAATGTTAAAGTTTTAAATAACATTTATGAATGCAGCTCCATATTGTAACGTTTGATAAAGGTTTCCCGCAGTTATGTCTTGTCCATGTGGTTATATCAGCTATTGACAAATGACTGTCCTTAATGTAGCAGTGTGTGTGAGACCCTTTCCTGAAATTCTCCCAGATTCTTGAATCTTTAAATAATAATATACACGAGTCAAGCACAACATCATAACTCCCTCATACTTGCTCACTGCTTAACAATGAGCATGTCCTCCTCTCTCAAAAGAGCTTTTACCAGTCGGGCTCTGGACAAAGAACATCTAAGGGTGTTCTGGAGTTACAGGTACTGGGATGTTATCAAATTCTTTGGCCCGGTGAGCTCTGTGGTGGGGTTTCTGTGGAAGGGGATTGTTTCCCATATATGCCATCAGGTCCCATCAGAATGCTGTTTGAAGATCAAATGAGCATCTCAGGTTCTGTGCTGTGTTCTTTGAGTAGTTGCTAAAAAAAAAAAAAAGGCATGTGTCAAAATGTAATATGATTAGTGTGAATGGCAGGATGTAGGTTATTAAGATGAGAACTGTTAAGTAACTGTCAGTGGTCATCATGCTTACTTGATCAATGTGTATTTCTACAGTTGGACCAGAACCAGCCTTAAAACATACCTTTTGAACATAAATCAAAGAGGTTTGATGTGACAGCTGCATGTATTCTAAATAAACAAACAAAAAAAACAAGCAAGAAAGTAGTTTGTGAAAACAGGTGGGCAGGAGCAGGGATGGTGATGTTATCTTCTAAACTCTTCAAACAAAAACGTCAGCTGCTGGAGGTGAAACCGAAAGAAATAAAAGATCTGCTCTACAAAAGTGTCTGACATTTGAAGTTTCCCTCTAATGACACAAGATGATGAAGCCATTCTTAAAATTACCTGTTAGTCATTTATAGCTGGTTAGAGTAACATTTTATGGCAATCTAACCAGATGAAAGGACTCTAGTTATTATAGTATATGATGTACAAATAGTTAAAAATAGGAGAACTTTGAAGTAAATGTATCAGTTTTAACTGTGTCATGTATTCTCAACAGCTTTTTCAGCATCATCCTGGATGCATTTGATGCTCCGCTCACGCTTGGACTCCTGTGACTGTCCCTTTGACAATATTCTATTTTGTGGCTGCATCTTGACTTTCTCTGAGTGCACATCAGTGTGAGTGAAGCAGCTGCAAATGTCATCTCCAATTGCATACACAATGATGGAACATGATAATGGCTCTCAAATGATGCAGAGAAAGAACATTTGTGACTGTGCAGTCATTTGATAAAGAGGGGTCATGGTAACTGCAGGTGATGGCATCGCAACAGCATGTATAGCTTCTGTGCATCCACTCTTGGACTTGGTTGGATGCTTTTAGGTTTGCGTGTGTGTTTGTGAGCCTCACTGCATAGAACTCCTACATCTTGCACATTGTTTGCCTAGCTCTTCTCCTGGGGAGTGTGAGGCGGGGTGATTGTGCAGTGACTCTTTATCTTTGCAAGGCTTTGTCTGAGGGTAGAACAATATTTACAGTAATATTGCATCCTGCTGATTAAAGCACAAAAATAAATGTGCTTTTTTGCACTCTTCTGAGTTACACTCACTCCCCTTAGTCTTGTGTTCTTCCTCCGGAGGAGGGAGGGTGCTCATGATAAAAGCCTGACCTTTGTCTTGGCTCTATCATATTGCTGCAGGGACAATGTTGCGGGGGCTGACGGGAAAGAAATGTCAAAACAAAAATGCCACTGCTCACAGAGGTGCAAATAACTAAGGACTTTGATATATGTAGCAACACTTACCTCCTGTGAGTTTTTGTTTTCATTCTGTACTGCAGAAGTAGGAACACACCTTTATGAGTTTTTCTGCTCGTCTTTGAACCTCCAAGCATTATTGTTTGTTGTTGGTGTGTTCTTTTGTTTACCTCAACAAGAGCACACGCCAGGTGGTCTTGCAGGGCATTGTGTGCACTTGTTGTTTTGGATTTCTTTCAGCGCTCAGCCTATGGGGTCCTGCTGCAGGACCACTTTGCTCTCCAGCCGGTCACTGAATAACACTACTCTGCCGAGCACGACAGCAAACACACGTACCATGACACCTGGCACCAGGTGCTCTGATCTCAGCCTGTGGCCACACAAGCCATATGCACACAGTCCTGCACATTAGGCACACCTATACATTTACCAAAACGTGTGCAGGCACACACCTAAGGCAAAGCTAGCCTCTAAATTCAAAAGAGAGTGTGATTCTGGCTTATCTCAGCCCAGGGCTACACACAGCTCAGTGTATCAAGAGGCTGAGTCCAAACAACAAGCACAAAAGGCTAAGCAGCAGCCAACAGATTTGAGTTTACTCTCTTGTGTTACTTTTTTTTTTTTAAAGATGATTTGGAAGTTTGCGGTTTAGTTTTCATTGCATGCCCTCCAAACAGTGTTCAGAGATGAGAGGACATCAGAAGGAGCTTTGTAGAGAGCGCTCTACAGGTCATGGTGGTGTAGCTTGAGAGAGACTGTGGAGTATCTGCTTCAATGTGACCCAGGTGTTTTGGCTGGAACACATTTTCCTTTGGTGTGTGCTCTGACTGACTAATGAGCGTGCTTGTATTATAAAGTCAAGTGTGAAAATCCCAGCTCTTATTTATTCTGTGAGCATTCGGTTTTCGGTTTAGTTTCCTTGTTGCATTTCACTTTGCGAGCGATGTGATGGAAAAATGAACCGACTTTGAAGATTTCCCTCAAGTAAAACAGGTGGTTATCTCATTTCAATGTTTTTCTTCCTTATCATTTGGTCATCCAGTCATTGAAATTGATCAAGGTAATGTGCATTAAAGTATTTTCTGTGACTCACATTATTGAAGACAATCTTCTCACACAGCAAAATGTGACATCTAAAAAGATTTCAAAGACATGATTTTGGCTTCTTTTTGACACAGAAATAAATACGTAGAGTTAATATACACACACACAAAGTTAGTTTCGTTATATCTAGAAGTTCACTTTCAATTGTAGGAGGTATTGAGTGTTGGAGTGACAAAAATAAAAGTCAAAGAGAAGACCAATGATTTCTGTCACAACCAATTATGTTTTAAAGGGGACATTTTCAACTTTTATTGTCGTTAATTTTGCTGATAGGACTCAAAGCACAACAGCATGGGCTCTAGTGCATCAAGATAGTAAATTTATTTTGTTGCTCCCTACCCTGAACTTATGGTCATCTCCTGTAAGTGTAAGTCATAAAATGATTAAAATGGTTTTCTTATGCATGTGAGGATATTTTTATTTAAACTTATTACAGAATTAAACATGTTTAAAAGTGATACAATTTACCAACTGATTCTGCTCCCTGAAAGGATTGCTCCTCTTCCCAGACAAAAGGTCACATGCACTTCTTTTTATTGGACAGAGTGTCTAGTGATATTTTACATTTTATTTCTCCCCCAACAAAATTAAAGGTGCAGTGTGAGCTCCAGATAAGTGATTTCTTGCCAGACTGCAACACCATGCCATAGAGGACTAAACAAAACTATTTAATTAAATAGGAATTGCGTTTTTGTTGTTGCTTGGGAGCATATATTTTGGTGTGTGAAGTGATTACTACAGCAAAAACTCAAGCACAGCATAATTCTGTCACATTGTCTGGGATTACCTTGGCCAGAAGTATTTCAGTGTGAGCTATTTTTATTTATAGCCTTTCTAATCTACAAATGGCTCAAATTTAAATGAAACTGTAACCTTATATGTTCATATTTTCATTTATTAGATTTGAAAAGTATAGTAGTCCATTATACAATCTGGGAGACCCAGTGATTGGATGTTAATGTGAAAGACAATATAGACGACAATATAGTAATGTCAGGGTGTATATCAGTGTCAAGAATGAGCTATGTATTTGTTTTACTGAGATCCTGCATTACTCAGATTATGTTAACTGCTGCTTCTCAGATTTTTTTTACATTAATTGCAATGTTGAACCACTGCAGTCCCTCCTAAATATCCATGAAACTATAGATAAAGATTAGCCTCAAGGAAGCTAATACTGCATATGCTTTACATCAGCAATAAAGCTGAAAATACTTTGCATAATGTCTCAAAGATTAAATATGTTACAGCTTAGTCAAACAGATGTCAAGTCAAAATCAATGTTACAAACTTGAAAACTCCATGTATCGAGGCAAGTAATCTGCTCGGAAGCTTTCAAATGTAATAAAGTCTTCTCCCAGCAGATGGTTACTGTCAGCTTGTTCTGTGAAGCACAAAGCCAGGACATGGAGTGCATACAAGATTAAGGTTTGCAAAGATCTCCAGGGTTCAGAGAAGACACGGATCACTGCAATGATGGAGTGGTTGAGGGAAAAGAAAAAGCGAGTTGAGAAGCATCCTTTGACAGAGGCAGAGTGGGGATGTTTTCTGATGATTCACAGTGACCCTTTGATGGACATCCCTGAGCTTCTTCGTCTTAGTGTCATGGGCTCTCAGTTAACAGCAGAGCTGTAATTGCATGTTGGTCGAAGTAATGGCTAACTGTCTCCGCAACGTTTACCTTTCATTATGCTGATGTATTCATCTCGGTCCCTTTTGTTGACCTTATCAATCAGGGTTTAATTTCCTACAGACTTCTTTTTAATTACAACTGTTTCCCTTCCTCTGTTCCCTCCTGGGGTCTGTTCAGATCGCAGCAGCCGCCTGTGGAGAGGTGGCACCAGTCAGTTATGGTTATACACCTCCACTGTTGTAGAACCTCTGCCGCGCTCAGAGCCTCAAATCAAATTCATAACTCTCAGCTTAATTGGCAGTGAAATGGTGGAGTATCGTCCTGCTGACTGGGAACTGGCAGTAAAGGCCATTAGAGCTCCAGCATTCACCTCTCAGCTATCACACAACCTGATTATATTAGCCAGGACAGGGGTAATAGCTGTGTTCTGGTGATTAATTTGATCAGGAGAAGAAAAAAAATGAGTGAGTGGTCTTTAACTCCACTCATTTCCAAAAGGACTAAAGAACTGGAACATGCTTATTACTGAAACCAAATTAAGCTGCAACACATAGTAAAATGTGGAATAGAGGGAGAATAAGTTGGAAATACACACACACACACACACACACATATACAGACTCACACACACATGCAAACAGACTTATGTTCCAACATGGCACTAGTACAAATGGACAAAATGGTCAAAGATGATCAAAGCATGATTGCAGACAGATGGCTTGCTACTAAAGCGTGCACAGTAAACAGACCATCAACACAAGATGGCAAAGGTCAGTTTATCTTTGGGGCTTTAGCCAATCAGGTGAGCTCCCAGGAATTGAAGCTCCCGTGGCCACATTGCACCAGAAATACATTAACTGGTGTTGTATTTTCCAATGTGCCACAGTAAACCTGTGAAATAATGGAAATCTGTGGGAAAGGATTGAATGGGGACCACTTTGGGACCAGTCACTTAAAGGGCTACAAACACTGAAAGCAGGCAGCCATTGGAACCTCACCAAATGCAGTGGTAGTGTATGTTGGCCACCTGTCCCATATGAAAACACCAGCGCCTCCTATGGGTGAACAAAACAATGGGTTTTACAGGACATCACCATAACAGAATGATTTAAATGGCTGAGTCATGATCATGATTAAAATACATATATAAATATATGTATGCAGAGTTCCTTTATGCCATTCTGTGTTAATGGTGTAAAAGACAATAAAAGATCAAAGCACACTGAACTCTTAAACGCTGCTGGATTTCAGGAGTTCACTGAGAAGTATTTTAACTGAGTCTGACATCAGTTGATGAAGGGTTAGGAGAAAAACAAGCACAGAAAAACATTTTGCATTAAATAAAAAAGGAATGGGACTGCGTAACAAGGCGAGGGCCGCTCATGGTCATCTAATTGGCACAAGAGAACTCTGCCAATCGTCCAGCCAGCCAGGTTCACTCTGGATCTGCGCTTCAAGAGGCGATTAATCAGCTAGCCACAATGAACACAAGCGCTGTTGCCAAAATTGTCCCTGAATAATTTCCAGAAGACGCCGCTTCAGGCATGCATTAGTTGGATTACCAAAGTACAGCAACAAAGGACCATTCTGCACAGAATTAACATCCTGCAGAGATGGTGATGGTAGCTGTTTCAGAGGTTCTTTGCTCTGTCAGACCCATTTTTCTTCAAATTTTCCATTCTCTGGTACAAAACTGTTGGCATGCACCTCAAGCACGGACTCCAAAGAATAGATCTGATGCTGAATATTGCACAGCACATATGTGATGCATATGTAGTCTCAGATTCCCTCTGCTTCAGCATGGTTCATTTCCCCCACATTAAATTATTTTATAACGGCTTTTCTGTCTGAGATGTCAGAAAAAATTTGAAATATACAAACAGAAAGTGCTTGGTTTAATATTTTTGAACAGAACAAAGGTCTTACTTTAAATCTGGTTTGTCTAAATAAAAGGAAGTGATCTTCCTTAAACTCCAAATCTTTCTATTGCACAACTTAATCAAAGGCAGGCATTGCATAGGGCACTTTCCTCCAGCATGCTTTCTCTTTTGCATTGTTTTTTTAAGTTTTATGTATCTCAGTTGTAAGTGTAAGACTGATCAATAGTTGAGTGTTTGTTTTCCAATTGTAATATTGCCACCCGGTTGTAAACACTCGAGGTCAACCTGTTCTGCTCAGCATTCCAGCCCGTTTAGCAACACAACACAGACATCTATTCACAGTGGACCAACAAGACTCACTGAGCCACTTCCAGTGCTATTACCTCACTCTAAAAGAATTAACACTGCATTGATAGATGAAACACCAAACCAGTGCTGTATATGTGTGTATGGGGGGTGGTGGGGGTGGGGGTTAGTGGGAAAGAGTGAGCTCAGACCAAATGTTGACAGAGCATGATGTGTTACTCATGCCCACCGTCGCTCTAACACCAAGTGTGGAGAGCAGATGCCGGACTGTTCAAATGTTCTACATAAAAGTGCTCGGCAGTCCACTTTCCCTCTTATCCTTTTTCGCCAACGAGAAGAACTCTGAAACCGAGAAAATAAATATCCTTGTCGATTTACATCTTAAGCATCACGACTGGTGATACAGCGCCTTCCTCCAGCTCATTACGAGTTAATTACTGCAACTAAATGCTGTGAAACAAGCATACTTTAAGCATGAAATGCTGCACTGCACCTCAGCCTCAAGGGAAGAACCATATTATTTATAAAAGGCAATATGCAAGGCTGACACATAGCATCCTGCCAGTGGTAATTAGTTAATTTTTTCAGCATTTTAATTTTAAAGTAGGCAGAGAAAGAGAATGAAGTGTAGCCTGGAGGGTTTAATATTTACAAATTATCTATATGTTTTTGGAAATGTTTGAGAAATTATTAATACATTTCATGTAAATGATGAAGAGTAAATGCAGTTTGCTTACTACACATTGCGTGCTACATTCTTGGCAATCCCAGGAAGCATTCATAATACATTATAGTTTAGTTTCCCTCCACCACAGAGCAGATCTTTGTTCTGCTCTGACTTCTGCCTTGCTCCTGCGATGGAGTGGTGACCTGTTCAGGGCAGGGAAACTTCAGATCCAGCTTTAGCATTTTAACATCTTAATGCATTTTGATTATTTTACAAATGTACATCCATTAATTCTACTCATCTAATTTTATTCATCTAATATACTAATAAAGTTGCTGGACAGCATCCATTTTTCAATGGATTTTGATCAAAAAAAAGGATTTCCTTAGAATAGTTATGCGATATAGCATTCAATTTAGTAAAAAACATGTGGTTTGGAACTGGACCTGATTTTTTTTTCTTTATTTTTTGTCTGTGGCTGCTGAAACACACATATCTGTCTCTCTTTGCTGTGTGTGGCATTTAAGGTTGTTCCAAAGATCACCTCGTGATTGAACTAGTGCTCTGCTATGTTGTAAATAACTTCTTCAAATAAAGATGTTGTTCTCCCCGTGGTTAATAATACAATGACATCTGACATAAATCTTCTGGTAAACATGTCTCCCAGCCCCCCCAAAACCGACGCATGCCCCGATAACACAGAGTGGGTCAGTCCTTTGTCCTTTAGTTATGGATTATTGCAAAGAGGGAGGGAGGGAGGGGCGGGGTGGGGTGGGCTGCTCATGTCACTCTCACTGATGAAGTGAACACAGCGGGGTCCCTAAAGACAAAGACAATAACAGTATGTCTGGGGCTTTCGGGGGGGCCGACACAAACACAGTATGTTTTTCAGCGCGCTCTTACTCCAGTTTGTGTAATAGCTTCTGTGTGTTGGTCCACAGAGGAAAACATTCACTATGTCAAATGGCAGCAATTTCAAGACTCCAGAATCCCCACATATCTTCATTTGCCCTTAAAAATTGCCACATACCCATATTTTGAATCATGGGAAGCTGTACCAAAATCTGTGTTTGCCACCTTTAAAACGCAAAAACGCTTGTAAGAAAGTAGGAGGGGATAATTGGTGCCATTAATCTGGCCACTTTCACAAAACAAACTCGAGCTTGAAGCCCATCTAATGCATCATTCTCTAAAATCTTTTCTTGAATTTGAAATGGGTAAGAAGCCCGGCTCGCTGGCCTGGTCCTGGGCGTTGGATGTGAGTCCCCTAGAGGGCCCCTTCTGGTAACATGGAAACTAGCAGCTCGCCTTTTCTCAGTATCAACGTCCATAAATGAACCACACAGCTGGAATTATTGCAGGAGGACCGTGCGAAAGCGGTGTCAAACCTGACAAACATATAACAAATGCTTGCTGGGCCACAGAAACATACGTACAGTAATCAAACAGGGATATACTGGTTGTCTCCATTGTGCCTCTGGTCCCCAACAGTGTACTGCATGTTTGTAATCATCATAACAACTATGATCAAAGAGATTTGAGACTTTGCTGGGTATCGGTGCTGCCTCAACTTTGATTAAAGCAATGGAAGCGTGCGCATTTATTAAGGTTTCTCCTCTAAAATGTGATCAAGCTGTAATTAAAAGGACCGTATGAGGTTAGTCGTGTCCATTCCCTCCATTTACATACGTATGCTTAAAGAAAAAGAATAGTTTTTAACTCAAGTCTGGCATCATCACATGTCAGACAGTCAAAACAAAGTAGTCATTAGTGACAATCCAAACATCACAGAAAGCATTCCCTGTTGAGTCTCTGCCAAAGAAGTTACAGAAGCCTGTGAAGGGGAGTGGGAGGGTGGAGGGAGAGAAAGACAAATGGAGGCAAAGGGAAAAGGAAGGTATGTGAGAGAAAGCAGACACTTTCATTTCTCTCCCACGGAATGCTGCTCTGCAGAGAGGGCATAATCTACAATCCATCTCTGACTCCCAGATGAGATCATCTGTCTTCGAATGGTTTCAGCCTTAAATGACACACACAAGACACAGGGTGCCACAGAGACAACCTTGGAAAATGAGAAAGCCTGTACTTTAAAGGAGAAAAAAGAAAAAAGAAAAAGAGCAGGCAGTGGCATTGTTGCCCTGCCAAGTCAATGTTAGCTTCCTCCAAATCTCCTCGTGACGAGGAGTACAATAGCCAACTTATACCTGCCGTGGAGTCCTCCAGGGATTAGAGAGGACAGACAGTACGGTGTCATACAGATAACTCAGAGTTATCCGCTCAATAAAACTTCAAAGAGCATTCCTGGACTTTTCTAAAGCAGCTCAGGGTGCTGATATGGCGTGCTGTCAGGGCAGTGGAGCCCCGGGGTAGCCTGTGAGTTTCAATCCATCAACCACCTTAATGCGCAGCGCTGCACCGGGTGGGCGTCATCATCTCAGGCCATGCGTCTGGGCCACGTTTGACTACGCTAAACTGTGAACAGTAGATATGTCAGACAGGTGGTGAAATATCGAAATGAAAGGTCCTGTCTGTTGTAATTCATTGTCAGGAGATTTTCATTTAGTCTGGACTCTCTGGTCCAGGACAGATGTCTGCCAGTGGAATTCACACCAGAGTGACATTAATCTGACAGGAATCATCTGGCAAAAGCGGCGTAAAGAATTCCTACAGTCATGTAAATCCACCCCCCCTTTTAATCTTTTTTTTTTTTTTTTTTGTAAAATAACAATAAACATCATCAGATTGTAAGTGGGATTTAAAATGGATTTAAAATGATGAATAGATCATCAGTAGATGTGCATACCTCGATAAAGGCCTTATTTCTGGTTGGCTGATGTGGTGCATTCAGCATTCACAATGCCAAGAGGGAAAGACATAAGCAGGGACTTTTACAGTGAGAGTATTCACAACCAAAAAGTATTCCAGACAGCTGCCAATCTTCCCACAAGTGGAAGCCCTCCAGAATAACAAATAAAACCCCAGAAAAAATAATAAACAAACAAACAAAAAAACAAGATCTAAGAGCCTGCAGGCATTCCTAAGCCTATTAAATGTTTAAGTCCACGGAAAAACAGTTTGTTTGAAATGACTGGCAGAAGAAATTCTCTTTTGTTAAAAAAAGAAAAAGAAAAGAAAAAGAATATGTAAGCATGAATGAGGTTTGCAAATCTGTGTCTGAAAAAACATAAAAAGGAACCAGCGTTTTGGAATACCTTGGTCAACGTCCAGAATTGCTGTGGTCGGCCCTTAAGAGAGCTGTGGATAAGCAAATTCCCAAGACCTTAATGAACTGAATCAATGTTGTCAAGAAGAATGGGCCAAGACTCCTCCACAACAATGTGAGAGACTGGAAATGACTCCTTCAGATTATTTAATCTAAAGATGGATCTACAAGGTACTGAATCATTTCGCACGCTTCGTATTGCCCACGTGAATTTCATTTTTGTTAATGTTTTTTTTTTAGCCTTTGAGGTTGTATGTGCCCAAGACTCAAATCCTCTAAGAAAAGATGGTTTCTTGTTTTATTTTAATTTTGTTTTTACATAAAAAACAAAGCAACAAATGTGGAACTAAAAGGTAGTCTTTTTTTGCTCCATGTAAGATGCAAAGGAAGGTGTATGAGAAGTGTTTGGATAGAAGAATTAGGAGTTAATAAAGGACAAAAAGTCAAAAGGAAGAAAAAGGAAAAACTGGTGGTGGTGGGCGGGCTGATCGATATTAAGATGGAGAGACTGAGAGAAAAGCACGATATATTGATTCTGTTCTCTGCCTGGGCAAAAGCAGATTGGCTCAAGACAGGGCAGAGGCTACAAGTTGGACTTTTCAGTCTTGTTTTCTTTTTTTTTCTTTTTTTAGAAATCTATCAGCCCTGACACTGTCTTCTGAGAAAGCTTCAAAAAAGATCCAAAACTTTGATTCTTGATTATATGAGATGTCTGCACAGCCGGGCTCTGCTGGAGTAGAGCGGAGAGCCGTATGCAGCATCCAGTACGCTGGTTTTCCACAGAGATCAGTCTGCAGCGACTTAATGAAAAGGAAAGTTGAATAAGCTCTTCAGCTGGAGTAGAAATTTAAGTAGGTTTGCTAGTTCTAAAATAAAATTTCCAGAGTGCGTCCCCTCTCACCGTCTCTCATAACAAGTGCAGTGGCCTGGATCTCAGGTGGATGTTTGCTGAGTGACACTCTCTGCAGGTTACTGCCCGCTTGTGCTGCCAGGGAGCACAGTCATTCATCTCTCATTTCTCTGTGTGCATTAATTCAGCTAGTCTATAACTAATGACCTCTGTGGGCCAAATGCATTCAGGCGATTGACACAGAAAGGGCAGCGCGTGGACGGCATGAACAGACACAAAATGCAGCGCAGCTGACAATGCAGGCCTGAATTCTGAACAAATTCAGGGAGATGAGAGTGTGCACACTCCAGCATGAAACAAATACTACTTTATGCAGGCAGGATTGAGAACAGAGAAGATGTAGAATAAAGCAAGAGATGCTACTGCACCTGGGAGTCTGAGATTTCAGAGGGTTTCTCAGTGAGGCTGCTGCTCTCTGCGGGGATCAGGTCATTGTACTTGGTGCTCACATCCTCGTCTGAATAATGGAGGCTGCCCGGACTGGGCCTTGGAGGAGACCTGGAAAAAAGGACAAAGGTATACCTCTGTGAGAGCTCTACTCACATAACATCACTGCTGCATTTCATTCCAACCATTAAAAAAAAAAGCAGCAGTATTCTTAAAGATAATAATAACAGTGCTCTCTAAGCAAGTGAAGTTAGTAACTAAGCTGCTGCTGATCACATGACACCATTTAGGCCTGTACCCATGTTCAAGACGACCTGCTTAAATTTAAACTCAGCATCCTAATGGGGAACGAAGGTGGTTTAAGTGACTTTGAACGTGGCATAGTTGTTGTAGATGAAAATATCCAGGGAGCGGCAGCTCTCTGGGTGAAAATGCTGTGCTGATGTCAGAGGTCAGAGACCAGAGCCAGACTGGTTCGAGACCAGAAGAGTGCATCACATTCCACTCCTGTCAGCTGAGAACTGAGGCATAAATTTACATGGAGTCGCTGGTCTTATGATGCATCCCTGATGTGTGTCTCAGGCTGGTGGTGGTGGTGATATAATGGTATGGGAAACATTTCCTTGGCACACACTATCAGGGGTGGGCGAAATAACCTCAAATTAATATCATGATTAAATGAATATATGACCTGAATTATGATTAATGAGCACTTATTTTATTTTATTTTTTACTGCCCTCAAAGATCATCAAAGGTATTTGGTATAAAGCCAGAGTCCCACAGTCTGAAGCAGGAAGTACATTTTAGTCAAAGAAGAAGAGCTCCAATAAACACATTCACACATGCAACTTTTTTATTGCATGCGTGTAAACTGTCTTCAGCACAAATCTGAAAGTCGAGAAAAGAAAGCGGTTTCAAGAACTCAAAACTGCCACTAGGTGGAGTCAGAGTACTCTTGAAGCTCATGTCTGCTCGCCAACTTAATAGTTGGTGCAGTTTTTACAAGATGCGGATCAGAACTTTTTCTCGAGGTGGAGCAGGCTTTGACATTTTAAGAGTCGGAGACGAGGCCATCATTTGATTGGTCATATTCTCCTCAGACAACACACACCCTGACCTCTCTGCAACGCCTGTCCAGGAAAGATCTGGAACACCTCTATTCGTATTCAACTGACAATCAAAAAAAAAGTGACTGGTTATTTTATTATTTGTTTTTAAACCTGATACCAAAACCATCCAAAAAGGCTTTATTTTTCAGACTTTCAATTTTAAATTCAGATCAAAAATACTAAGTGGAAAAACAGGCCACAAGACTGAATTTGATATATCTGAATCTGAATATTTAATTGGTCAGGTTTACGTGACCTGGAAATTCTTCTGCTTATCTAAATACGAGTAGTGAAACCATGGCAACACTGGAATCAAATACCAATTTTATCAGGGACTTATTCAACGCCAGTTTTACATGCACAGAAATGTCCTACGCGCTTGCAGCAGATGGACGTCGTGCAGTGATCAGAAAAGCTTTTATTCAGGTTTCTACCATTTATTTTGCAAACAGTGCCAGTAAATACCACAAACAATGTCATTCTGCTGGACGTAATGATGGTGTTTGAACATAACAATGAGGTTCCCGTACTCAGATGACCTCCACAGCCTCCAACTGATGTCTTTTGATCGTGGTGAAACAGGAGATGTATAAATGTGTGTGCCGTCACCAATGTGATGTCAATATAGTCTGAGATCTCTAAGTAATGTTTCAGGCATCTTGTTTAATCTATTCAACGAAGACTTGAAGGGCAATAAGAGGTCCACCCACCATGAGGACGGTGTAGCTTAAAAAGTGAGTGGTGAGTGTATTTGGAAGACAGGCAAAGGAAAACAGTAAGAGCATTAAACTGAATCAACTGTCATTTGTAGATCTATCAGTGTTTCAGGTTTTCAGGCGAACACATTTGGTTTGTGATGTCAGTGACTGTTAGAGACATTTCCTGTCAACTCACCTCCATTTCAGTTTTATTTTCCAAATCCCTCAAAAAAAGGTCAAACTGCAAATATATATACCCTGTCTGTGCTATCAAAGAGTTGTAAGTTCTCTTGTCGGATCGTCCAGATGCTACAATTATTTTAATGAGCTTTAGTTGCTGGAAATGTTCACATAAGAGCTAAGTTGTAACCATAATTATTATTTTCAAGAACTGTTTGGATTTTTTTCTTTGAGTTTAAAAAACAAAGGCATGTAACTAAGCAAATGGCAGCTGTCGCACTGCAACTGTCATTAATGCCTGAGGTACTACAGATGCTCCTTCCTGCAGTATTAATATGACATTCATCTTCATCTGTGTGTGGGAGTGCAACTTGATGGGAATCACGGGACGCTCATGAGATGGCTGCTTACAGCCAGTGTCTCCTGGAATGAATAAATCCCTGATTCAGTCCTCGCTGTGGGCTGTGGAATGTCAAACCACTTGGCTCTTGTGACTAAATTACAAACAGAGCTCTCGCAGTGCTGAAGGGGTCATCAAACGAATGGCAGCCTCCGTCTTTGCTCTGGCAAAATGTTATCACGGTTTACACGATCGACACCCCGGATTAAGCTGTCAGTGGCCCGCCGCCACGATCAAATATGTCCCTCAGATGTGACAGAGTAAAGAGGGCATCCCTGAGGCGGGGGAGTGGGCTGGAGGAGGCTGAAAGTAGAATTATACCCAAGAAAATTTAAAAGAAAATGGTGTGCTCTTGTTCCGTTTTTAAAGCAGACTGAAAAATCAGCTCCTCTGTATTTTCCACTGTCCCTGGTCCTGCTAAACAAACACCCATCTGTTTCTGCTGATTGGTGCTGGTTTGGCTGAGGCAACTGGGACATACTGACTCCTGTTGACTTTCCAGGCCGCAGCACCGGCCGCCAGTCGCTGCCAGTGGAGCCGCCGCTGTGCACACAGCCGCTTTATGCATCCAAACTGCATTTGCATAAGCGTTTTTCAAATGCAGTTACGTGGAAACCATTTACAGAATAAAGAAAAAAGAAAAAAAGAAAAAGGATTGTGTGGCTAATTCCACCAGTCCTCACATGGGGGGGTTAGTTCGATTGGGCAGAATGGAAAACTCTTCAGGGAAATCAGCAAGAAAGCTGTAATTCAGTTATGCTTATTTAGATCTAATTGACTTAACCTCGAGCAGGACGTGAAATATCAACAGCAGGGAGCTTTATATACATACACACACACACACATGTAGATATAAATATAAATATATATACAGAGACTCACACACACACACCTACAGCCTAGTTTATGTATGTGTAGACGTGCATAAGTCTTTGTTCTTCAGTTTATGGAAGCATATTTCACTTTTCTGGCAACTCGCGATGGAGAAATAGTTTTTAATCTTTATAGATAATGACAGACTGTCAACACTCACTTTAAAGGATAAAACTCATGCTTCATACATGGGGGAAAAAAAAGATTCAGTAATTAGTTCAGAAATTATTTGTGAGCATCACTGAAGATTGAAGGGAATGTCAGAGCATCTATGCAAATTCAGCACTACATGCAAAATGCTGAAATAAATTAGAGAACTTGAACAGTCTTTTACTCTGCTGTTATAATACATTGTCATGGTACACGATGAAATGCATCCTGGGAAAAGTGAGATGTGCTGCTGGAATTTAAAATGAACAGTCTGTCTTGTTTTCAAAACTTGGAATAATTTCTTGAGGCCCTAATAAAATGTCTGGGATGTGTTTTGGAGAGAAAACCACAGAGTTACAGTACGAAATCTCCCCTTTCAACCACGTCTTTAGCCAATTCTGGGGGTGAATTTGGTCACTTAATTTCATTCCATCCCCCTCCCTCTGTGGGTGTTGCAGGTTTGACATGAAGTTGAATGCAGTTAAAAACTGGGAAGTTGGATAATTCTGACCTCTGTTTGTGATGTCACAGCATACCCTGCAGATCTGACCTGCTAATCAAATGAGATATTTTCTCACCTATGTGTCCCCAAAGTGACAACTCTGTGTTGTCAGAATGTTTGAGTTAATAGTTACTGCAGGCATGGAAAAATACTATTTTTTAATGCACTTTGAATCCATTTTCACAAATGCATACCAGAGAAGGTTATAGAGAAATCAGTTCCAGACTGTCTACTGATTCAAACATGCAATTCGACTTAAGATGTTGTTTCATTGTTCTCATAACTGGAAATAATTACCAATAACTGCAATGATGCCAGAGGAAATCACCCAGGAGGCAGGACACAATTCATTATGGTAATCAGTACTGAGAGCAGACTTTTTTTATGTTGACATGCATAGAAATGTGTTTGAAAGACGAAGAGAAGTAAGGGGAGAAAGCATTAAACGAGCCAAAGGCGGAGGGAATGAAACAGTTTTCAGCATGCACACTCGTTCACTGTCAGTTCTCCAGAGGATTGTGTTTCGTTCACACATGGTCTCACTCGAACATAATTCTATCTTCTTAAGACTTCTGCAAACTGTGCCTCTTCCAGAAAATGTCCAGAAGATGTTGGGGGGCTGCTGTGCATGTGAGGAAGGGAAAAAAGAAAAAGAAAAAGGCCTGTGAGTGCTTGGAAACATCCGAGCATATAGGGAAGTGGAAAGAAAATGGATCTGTGGATAGCGTAAAAGAAGAGATGTTGTATCCGCATTTCAAATGTTGACACATTTTCCTTGTGCCTTAATGAAATATCCATGAAAAGATCTGTGCAATGAAACCGCTAAAATCAGTGAGTTATGGCGGATCACAAACCTAGAGATGTCATAGTTAATTAAACACAGTAACAGCCAATAACCATGGGAAATTTTGATGAATTTCATTATATATAGTGATGATTCATATCATTAACCAGTCGTGCTCGACCCCAGTTCAAAGGCCTCCTTTGATAATCTTTCTAAGACTAAGAATTAATTCACTCGGAAAAGCATCTCGACAAAGTCATATTAACAGTTATTATTTCTAAACCTATTCCCAATGGGACACTTTTGATAAAACCTCGAGTAATTTCCATTCCTCAGCAGTCCTCTTTCCGCGCCCTGTTTCATCAGAGCCAAACAAAGAACCCAGCCGATGCGAAAAAAATGCTCTTGTGAACCTACTGGGACTTTATGATAAACTGCCCACATTAAAAACTCAGACCACTTCTGCCTCTTCTCCTTGGCTCTTGTACACTGTTGAGCGAAGTGTAAATTATTTATCAGCCGTCTCTCTTGGAGACAGAAGGGTCCACTTCACCCACCCGTAGCAAACTTCAGTCAGCAGCATGTCAGGTAAGTAACAAGAACCAGTGAGTGAAACCAAATCTGGTTTTTACCAGCTATCAGCCTCTCTTTGCGCTGCATTCGCCTACGGGGACTCATTAACATGTCTGAAATGTTCAACAGCTTTGTCACTCAAGAGAGTTTAATGTCATGTTAATCTACACTGAATTACTTCCCTGAGACCTGCTTAAACCTCAAACCAGACTGTCACAGTCGGTTTAAAACTCCTGGAAAACAAATCCACTCTTTAAAGATGCTGTTAATCCTTCCTTCATTACCGTAACAGTGGACTGGTAAAATATTTAGCAGCTGGATGACAGCTTGGACACACATTTAGATTTGTTTTTAGAAAAAAAGAAAAGTTGTTTATATGTTGTCGGCATAGATTTAGACTCTTGAAGTTACGTAAAATTAATTTGCGGTTCTGTTGCGATAACGACACGCGCGTTTATACCCATGAGAGATCTTGTTCTTCAATCTGCTGCTTAAACGTTGATCTGTTCTCTGCATCGTTGTCACGCCGATTGAAGTCATACAGGGCCTCAAACGCGTCAACGTCATCCATTATAGCACTTTAGAGAAGCTGAGAGCAGGAGAGGCCACCTTCAAAGTAACATTTGCACGTTTAAAAGTCTATGAACTGCAGTGAGCGAGCAAGGAGAGCTAAATGGAATAAACAATGAACATGAGTCATACATGCAAGAATTGCAGTACTCCATTAAAGAAAAAGAAAAAAACAAGCTGAGAGAAATTGGCTGAATTAGCATGTAATTGGTGAATTATGTTCTCAATGCTTTGTGCTATTCATCCCGTGTCCTTTTGTCAGGACAAAACTTTTAATTTGAAGGCCAGGTTAGCAGTGTTTGGTTTCCTCTTTATAGTTTTCAGTGCATAGGTTTGTCTACAGAAGGGGCTCATTTTCACTGGAAATCTTTATTTAATGCAGCCGCAGAGAATTAACGCTGAGTCAGCATATATCTGCTGAAGAACAGAGTCACGTGTGTGTCATGGGTACAGAAGTAGGTTAAAGAAATGAAACATTCTTCATTATGTAACGTGAACAGCTGCAGATGAACAACGCTCAATGTTCATTAAAGCCATGAATAAACAAAAGGACCTCATACTATGGTGTTTGGGTTGAAATGATGTTTTATTGAGATCTTCTGGATTTGTTAGGTTAGTCTTATTTTGCTTATGTTAATTGCCTGCACAAAGCCTCTGCTCTATTTATAGTCAGTATACATAAAGTTCTGACTGCCTCATTTATGTTCAATTTTGTAATGGTTTTCTTCTTTTGTTTTGCTTTACTTCCTGTTTGTTCTTTTTTCCCTGATAGTCTTAACCATCTCTCTCATAATGTCCACTGTAGCTCTGTGAGTTAGCTTCATCGTTGTGGGTCTATTGTATTGTAGCTGAAACACACAGTTGTTGCGAGAGTCAACGGCGGTGGAGGTGTGAGGTAGTTTTGGCTGGTTTTAGTCAGGATGAGAGACCTAAATGTAATCAAATATTCCTTCAAATGACATTGAAGCTGATATTTTAGAATAAAACATACGTACATATTAGTGGTATACAGGTATACAGTGCTCTTGGTTCGGAACGCACTATGTATCGAACAATACAGAACTTTTTATTTATTTTATCAACTTGTCTCCTGACGATGTGCTCTGTGTTAAAAGCTCAGTGGATCTGTGTTCGACTACTCCACCTAGGCTGCATTGTCGAGTGCAGAGCCACTGAGCACCTCCCACATGTATTCATTCAAGCTAGTGAGACTGAGCTGTTTCTACTCCGGAGCTGTCACCGGCGACAGGTAATGACATCCATTTTTCAAATTACTGTACCTCTTCAACCGTTTGTGCTATCGGCATAATTCCAACGGATTCTGAAAGCTGAGAAGTGCGGCTTTCCGCTGATCCACGACACATTATGGTGGTGTTTAGTTGTTCAACAGGGTGACAAAGAGGAGACAGAGAATGAGCGAGAGAGTGAATGTTTACAGGTTTTTAGAGATGTTTAGAGGTGCCTTCTTTGTATATAGTATTTGCACTGTTGTAAATACCAGTATCAGTGTTTTTTCTGGAAGTTTTGAGGATCTTTTTTGCCGTCTGCTAGGCAAGGCAAGGTGAGAGGTCAACCTCCTCTCATTAGAACCTGGAGTCTTTCTGTTTTTGGGACACGGATGCTCTAAGTATTGTGAACAAAGCATCCTAAAAGAAAAAGGGAGACAGGGAAAAGGTTCCTGTGGAGTGAAATAATCCTGAGAAAAATGCCTGTTCATTTCTGGACTTTTATCAAGGATTATAAGTGAAATCAAAAGGTCCAGGCAAACAAAACTGCTAGTGTTGCTGGATTATAGTTGATTATAGTCTCAAAAGCTTCATCTACAGTGTTTATAAAAACAAAATTCAGATCTGGTTATTTGGTTATTTCACACAGTTTAAAGCATTTATGACATAAAAATATGATAATTTATTGAGAGAAAGTTGAAAGTTGAATTTATCCTGAAAAAATGGACAAAAGAATTAACTTAAAAGACATTTTATGAAACATTTATTGATCAAAAGAAAAAAGAAAAATGAGAATAAGGACCAGGCAACTGTTTATTATTATAGTAGTATAAAAACTTGTTGCAACATGGCTGCTGCCTCAACTGGACCTGGAATCAAAGCTCCTCCACCATCATTCACATCTGGCTTTTGAAACTACTTTGGTTTTCATGTTAAGGACGACCCTGATGTTTTCCACAGAAGATGGTGATTTCTCCATCAGGTACATTTTATTTATTTATTACTTGCTGTTACAGCAACGTCTAATTTGAAAACTGTACTTTTGAATTTAAATAAATGCTTGTAATTAATTTCAATAAATTGCAAATTTACAAAGGCATGGAAATTTCTCTTCGTATTGAAAAAATATTGAACCGTGACACTGTAGTATCGAACCAAACCATGAATGTTGTGTGTCGTTGCACCCCGAGTACATATATTTATTTCATTCAAAAAATGAGGGGATTCAATTCAGTAATTC
This sequence comes from Arrhamphus sclerolepis, assembly GCA_037176975.1. Lineage (NCBI taxonomy): Eukaryota > Metazoa > Chordata > Actinopteri > Beloniformes > Hemiramphidae > Arrhamphus > Arrhamphus sclerolepis. The sequence goes on along the minus strand of JBAMYA010000011.1, from coordinate 9,026,910 downwards.
TAGATGTTGGAATATGACATCTTTGCCAGTTGGTGGGATCGATCATCCACTTTTCTGGGGGCAAACTGGATATTTTGGTTAAACCGGTACACACTAATATTGTAGTATGTGGTTTTGTAAGTGGCACCTGTGTTCTGTCACTGCCCACCTGCAGTGCCAGCAGTTATTACCTCCCTCAGTATCTATACTTCTGCCTCCTTTGTTCAGAACCGGGTCCTCGTCCTTATTTGTCTTTGTTCAGATGTTTTTGGTTTTGTGATTACCTGCTTCTGGACTGTCATTAGTTGTTCATTTTCTTAGAAAATTAATTAATTTTATCTAACATCAGCCCACCTCCGTCAGCCTCCTTCTGGATCCACTCCAATCTACTCACATTCCCGACGCCATTAAAGTGTCACAGTTTTTTCAATTATCACGATAATGTGTGCTATCACACTGTTGTGACCATCCTTATTAATTTCCTTCCAGCAGTAAAACAGGACTTTGACAGGTTAAGTCGTGGCAAATGAAGTCATCGGCTGCCAACTGCTTCTGCGATTTGTGTGATTTACTATTATACAAACTGACCCTTCAGTTTAACTCTGAAGAAATGATCACCACAGAGAGAATCAGCACGAGGATCAGCCGTAAATGTCATTTGCTGTCTGACACGGCTCTGAATTAGACTGAATACAGTGGGATTAAGGATGTGTGATTTCTTATCCGAGTATAAGGCTCTGGGCTTCATCCTGTCTTTGGAGCGCTGAGACGAGAGATCAAGATGTGGTATTAATCTGCGATCGGGGGCTCAGGTGTTGGGATTTGGGTTTCTCCTCTGTGGGCTGAGTTCAAAGAAAGCTGATTCTCTGAGTACATCTGTGCATTCTTTCACTCCCAGTCTCCCCCCTTCAATTCAGAAACGAAGCAGTGAGAAGCTGCCTGGAAGTCTCTCAAAGACGTGTGGCCGCTTTGATCTGTCCTCGAGGCAACAGTCACATGCACACACCTAAACACGTATCTCATTTTCTTCTACAAAAAGAAAAAAAAAATTAAAAAGGACTGTGTGGACACACAGGAGCAAAAATCCTTGTTGAGAAATGTCAAAGTGCACCTGTCCTCATTCTTCTCCTCCAAGAGAAATAATTTCCATAATAAAAAAAGTGACTGCTGACGAGCTGCTGTGAACCTGTCAACTGCCCTCAACAACACCACAGCAGCTGTTTCTGAATCCACCTCTTACCGACAGGACAAGCAGGTTCTAATGATCTGATTCAAATCATGCAGTCTGATCAGACTTTCAATTCAGTCCCTGCAGTGTTCGTAGCACAGGTGTCAGTCAGGGAGCTCGCTTTTTAACAAGGCTGCGGTGTCAAGACCAGTGACGCTGGGGACTGACAGACACTCATTAAAACAGAAGCCGGAGTGAGCTGTGTTTAAATAGCAGGAAGAGTGCCATTTCCACAGAGCTGAAAATGATCTCAGACAAGAAGTAAAGTTTCCACCAAGAAACCAATTAGCACCTACGGTTATTTAATTTAGACTTTAAATTAGGACCCTAGTTTCAACATTGCGAGTGTACTTTGTGGGCGTGGGTGCTCACCTGGTGTAGACGCCGTTCTTCCGACAGAAGGAGTTCTTCACAGAGAGCCGCCGGTTGTTGAGCTCCAGCGCTGGGAAACGACCTTCGTCCAGGCTGACCATGTCTCCGTGGGTCAGAGCGTTGCAGTTGGAGTTGTTACCTGGACGCACGTACAGAGACACTGCGTGACCACAGGCCAGACGGACAGGCAGGTTAAAGTGGAAATAATCAATTATACGACCATACGAGAAAACAACAGAAAATTTATTAAGTAACACTAAGGGGGCAGATCCTTATTTTCAAGGGGAAACGTTCATTAAAAAAACATGCTGTTAACTAATGAGCTCAGCCGAACATGTTGCAGCAGGCACAAATGGGCTGACCACCGCGGTGAAATGAAAAGGTTGATAAATAAACTTCTGTATCCTTTTTCCTATTTCTTTAATTTGGCATTGCTTTTCAGTAGATGTCCACTTGGCTAACTGCGCCCGTAATCTTGAAGAAATATATTTTTCAGAACAAAACAGTGTCAAAATTGCCAGGAACTGAATGTTATTTTAGCAGGTGGTGCGGAGGCTCTTCTGCACAAATCATCCATTTTTCACAATGATCTATTTGAATTTTTTTTCCGGCAGGCTCAGCAGGTTGATATGGTGGGTAGATGGAGAGAAGTTTGTTTTGTTTGTATTGGCTTTCCGATATTATGGAGCTTTCCTTTAAAAAAACAACAACAATTTAAATGTCTTTAAATCTTTAGTCATGTAATCTGAATTTATTATAGGTTGTTGCTTCATCACTACAAGTTTGCTCTCTGTCAAGCTGAATATACAGTACAAAAGAAAGATTTTAAACCAAGTCTTTATGTAATTAACAGCTGGGTGGAGTGAGCCTTTCAACACAATAGAGGCTACTTGAGTAAACATTTATCCTGGACTACGCAGATTTGTGCTTTTCCGGTCTTCCCTGCACCAGCGGCTTCCTCCGGTTATTCCAGGCATAGTAGACAGTGTCACCACTCATATAGCCATCAATGACAATCGTTTCCTTGCCAAAATGACGGTCATAGCCTGAAATTTATCTGCAGAATCGCGCAACACGGCTGTTTGAAGGTACAAAATGACGTAAAATGAAAGATCTGTATGGCTTAGTCCTGTGGTCCTTTCAGCAAAAAGCCCAAACTTCAACGAATTACTGCAGTTTAATGGATTAAAATAGCACCATCTTTGATTACTTGGGTAGCCTCTATTCCACCATTTTTTTTCTGTGTTCATATTTACAGAGGTACAGCAAATGTAGCATGATGTGGAATAGGCTGGAGTACATTTAAGGAAGCTGAATAATTCTACTCTCAAGCAAAATTTCTTACCTGAGGTTGGATGAAAATATAAAGAAATATAAGAAATATAAAGCAAACATCTAGTTAGAGACTACAGTTGATTAGCCACCTAAGGGAAGGTGGATTTTCATTTTATTCATAGACTGCAGTGGGTGATTCTCATGAACCCAACCTTTTGAATGTCTTGGAAGATTTTTAGGGGCATATTCATGAAACCTAAAAACAATTCACTTTCATTTGAACAATCATCATATGTCTAATATTTGGCACAGTTATTTGTTGGTTACCAAAATGTTTTTTTAATGTGTTTTAACTGATTTTGGAGTCACAAATTCATTACCGTAATGGGGGAAAAATGCTTTCACCTCAGTTTATCATTACCATTATTCAAGCACTTTAAAAAAATAAATAATAAAAAATATAAATATAAAAAATTATAATTTTTAACAGAATATGGTAATATATAATAATTTCTGATAAAGTAATTAAAGATATTTTAATAAAAGTGTGTCTGGATGTGCAGCACTCATTACCATTGCTCTGTATTTAAAGTCCTGTCATATCAACAGCATTTTTTTTAAATAAAGTTATTTGGACCCATAATACAACACAAAGAAGAAAAGACAAAATATGGTGAATTGTTTGACATATTCTGATCATGATAATTATTACGTTTCTCCTTGCATATGCCCATTTCCATACCATAGGTGATCATTACCGTAATATGTAATACCTCATGTTCTTAAAAAGTTATTAATTATATACTTTCCTATAAAGAAGATATTAGAAAGTTCATACTGTTAGTAAAAAAACTGAGTCATCATGGCATGCTACCATTTGAAGCTAGCTTATGTGGATGTCATTTGTTACCGTAATGCTTAACTTTCATTACCGTGTAATGTGAGGCCTGTAATGAAAAATAAGATTACGGTGATGAACAGTGTCTTTTTGAAATAAGAAATAGATAAATGCATAGTGTATTTAAACTTTAATATTGCTCGTTATTGTTTATTATACCTTAAACCATGTTTAATTTGTTTCTTACTTATGCTAAATGGTTATGCTATTTTATGCTAACTAATATTGCCTAATATGAAGGGCTAAAGGAAGTGAACAGAAGAGGGCGGTATCAAGCTAGGGTGGAAAAACATAGACATAATATTTATAACAATTGTCAACCATTTCCAGTTTTGGTTGTCTCATCTATTCACTTTCTGGGTGTTGCTTTCCATTCAACAGACAGGTGCAGGGGTGGCACTGATTTTTCTCATCTAACTCTCAGCAAATTAAAAAAAAAAGTGCATAAAGTGCCTCCAAAATACTGAAGTATTCCTTTAAGTGTGACTCATCTCAAAGCAAGTGTCAAATCTTGTCAACGAGTGAATTTGGGATTTAGGAAGTGTCGGCTAAATCTGGATGGAGATTGAAAAAGAAAACATCACAGGCTTAATCTCAAAAAAGCATCATCACAAATTCAGGGCAAATGACACATGCTTTAAGACTCATAAATGAATGTATAAAATATGATACATTAGCAAGCCTCTAAGAGTAAACACTGTAAATCCCTCATGAAAGTTGACTATTTTTCTTTGACTCAAAGTGTCAGTCATGATTGATATAAAACTAACACTATAAACGGAGTGTCACAGTATCAGCATGCGGCTCTATAGCAGATTAATGTTTAGGGAGGCTACTTCTCGCCATGTTACAGGTTAAAAAACACATTTGGGGTGCCACAGCCAGGCAGGACTGCCATGGCTACGCCGGAGCTGCTTAAGGTCAACTGGTGATTACACAAACACACTTGGTGGGTCCAGTAGCTGGGGCCAGATTTTCAGAGGGGGCTATGAAGGCTTTGAGAGGGTCTTTGTGTTGGAGTGAGAAGGAGCCTCTTGTTTTTCCTCTGTCAGTCAGAAAGATGGGCAATGACCCGCAGGGACCCTCCCCTCCCCTGCCTGGCGGCCAAACAGCCGCAGCAAAAGTGCTGAGTTTAGGGGAAATACCCGCTGATGTCAGAGCTGCACTGAATGGACAAGTATGGCCCCCCCGCTCTAACTTTCCTTCTCTCCCTCTCATCTTTTTATTTCTCCACTACTCAGCTGATGCTCGAAGTCATTCAAAGTCGGAACATGCCCCGCACCAAAAAAAAAACTACTTGAAAATTGCAAGTCAGTAAATCCCTTTGATAAATGTTCCAGTTTAAAAATAAATAAATAAAATCACAAATCTTGGTCTTCTACATCCAGCTTTGGAAGCAAAATGCACGTTTTACAAATAATCAATTCAAGTGCGCTCACCTGATTCAGACTTCTTCGCATACTTCTTGCTCTGTCCCCTGATAATGAGGATGAAAACCAGCAGCAGGATGAAGATGAGCCCCACCAGCGCCACCACAACCAGGAACCACCACTCCTCGTAGAAAGGGGCCACTTTCTGAGCTAGATAAAACACAGAAACGAAATTCACGCTTGTTAAGCCCGCGTAGTCGCGTTCCTGTGAAGTCTGAGAGACCAGAGGGAATTTAATTAAGTCTGGAAGTTAATGCAATTCAGCTGATTTAAATTCTATTAACAAATAAATGAAAGCTCACCAGATATGGAAGGAGAAGGTAGACTTGGAGAACCATAGCCGTAGTCGTTCACTCCAATCACCCGGAAGTCATAGCTGACGCCTTGTTTGAGTATGTCCATGTTGAATGTGTGGGATGTTGCATCCTTGGGGATATCCTTGATTAAGATGTCCCACAAACCCTCATCTGTAATGGATTTAAAATTAGAATTTCAGGCAAGAAGAGACTGAAAGTGCTTCAGCTCCAAACTATTTAAACAATGTCAGTCAGTCACTGCCAACACATAGCTTGTGTTTTTGATATAAAGCACCTGTCTTACTTGCAGTTCTCGGGGTATTTGATAATTCCTTCAAATATTACACAATCCATAAATTTCACCGACCTCGTAAAAATTTACAGCAGCCAAGCCGACAACATAAATAGTGGCACAGGCATATTTCAAATGAAGCAGAGTTAGATGCCTTGCGGCTCACTATGAAAATGCTACCAGAGATCATTTATTACACATTGGCCCCTTGTAAATATCAATGTAAGTCTGACGCTTTTAATGGGCTACGCAAACATAAACAAGCACCAGAGTTCATCTGTCATGCTGCTGAACTTGAACAAAAGTTGAAAAGAGCTGATGTAATTTGATCCAAAGAGAAAAAAAATTATTAAGAGCCATGGCAGCTTTTGGATGAGAAAAGATGAGGAGGAAGAGTTGTGTTTGTGTGGGACTGAATTAACCACCTTCATCATCCTCACTTTGCATCGTCATCCAACAGTCCTCCCTGAACCTCTAAAATGTACCGTTGACTAAGTTTTCACTTGGACGCGGTGAAACACACACCCCTCCCTATGAGATATCCAACATCCATCACGCTGTTTGTCCTGCCAGGACTTGTCAGTCACAGCTGAAACAGGATGCCAATTGTCTCAACTGCAGTGACCCAATCAATAACCCATTAAAATACCAGGGACACAGACTCGAGGGCAGCAGATGTTGACATTTTAGGCCGCCAGCCTTCCTTAATCAAACTGTCACAGGAGCTAAAATAAGGTGGAGGGTACTAATTAGAGGATTGTCTCAGGGTGTGTCCTACAGGCTTTAATCCACTTAAACTCAATTTGTTTTCCGGATGGTAAGTTTGTTTCATCCAGTGTGAATGCCGTTATTGCATTCAGGTGTGGACCTAAACAACCGAACTGATATCTCTAAAGGGTTAAAAGAGTCAGGGTTGATCCAAACCAAATAGCAAACTCTGGTGTGGTCTCCTGGTTTTTTAAAAAATAAATAAAATTAAAAGCACACGGAAGAAAACGCAAAGAATTAGAGACTGGTTCAAATAGACTTGAACTATAATTGAAATAATGCAGGACAAAAAATGCTTCTGAAATCTACTTTATCAGTGCAAAGTTTTATTTTCTAATATATAAAATACATTTTACAAACATTGCCCCAGACTGTACTAATAACAGATTCTTAACCCATTTCTTTAAATAAATTGCCCTGCAACTGGGAGAATGGAAAATGAAAAATTAACAGATTATCCATCTTTAATGGATATAATTCGCCAGGCAAGGGAAACAGATTTTATTGCAAAATCTATCAGTAATGTGAATACTTTTTTTTAGATTAAATTTAATAGATAACAGGACATTGACCTATTCTTTTTTTCCTTTTTTCTGCTCATGAATAAAAGTAAGGCTACGATTTAAAGACCTAGGGACAAAAAAACCCTCAAATGTTGTGTACTATGGGATATTATGAGATATAGTTTTATAGTTATATTCATTTATAGTCAAGTTTTACTACTGTAGACTACACAAGTTTTTAATATCGTGTTTTTTTATTTTATTTTGATGAGTTTTTTCTTTTCTTTGAGTTGTAAAGTGTTACATTGTTTCCTTTGAACGCGGCTCATGTTCTGGGTCTCTAAAGTGTCTAGAGACAATTTGTATTGTAATAAACACAATGTAAATAAAATAAAATTGAATTATTCTGATTAAGAATCATGAAGTCTGTTATTATGAAAGTTTTAGTATTGGTTCCAAAAGATACACTTTTACCTCACACAATTGTTACAAATTGTGAACTTTACATCTTCTTCTCTGAAAGTAAAAATATTTCTGCACTAACACTGAATCTGAATCATTGCATCTCCACCAAGAATCACATGATTTAATGTTCATGTTCAGTTTGAAGGGACCCTTTGAGGTTCTGGTCAGTGTGAAAAGAAATTAAACCAAGGGGTAAAGCTCCATTTTTTTTTTTTTTTTTCAAACTTATCAAGTGATTCAGACCAGAGTAAAACCAACTGATAGTCACCTGAGGGTCTGGCCTCGATGACATAGCGTGTTATGGGAGCCCGTCCTGGGTGGCCGCTGGTCCAGTGAATGGTGAGAGCTGAACTGTAGCGTGTGATAAAAGGCTCTCCGGGGGGTCCTGGGGCTCCTGAAGAGAAAGAATAAAGTTTCAAAGAAAAGTGATGAACAGTCACTTTGGGCCCAGAAATGAGCCACACTTACCTTCCCCTGGTCCGGTGGTGATATTGGCCTCCACCTCAGGCCCGTAGATGAAGGTCTTGGCTCGGATGCGGAAGTTGTACGTAACGCCATCTGCCAGGTCTCTGAGTTTTAACCAGAAAGGGCCGCTTCCCTTCACATCCACCGTCACCGTCTTACTGACGCCTGGGGGGGAGGGGGAGTGAAGACAGTCGGCACAGGCCACTGAGGAGTCTGGACAAACATACCACATTTAGAGCAAGTCTTACACAAGCCAGGCATTGTGGGACAACACGCAACACAGGCAAATAAACACACACAGTGATGGAATTAGTAGCAGCAAATACTGTAGTCATGTATTATTTGAGATGACAGTAGTAAATAAGTAAGGGGTTGCGATGGCATATGAGTTGTTTAGGCCAATGTGGCGGTTTGCTTATAGCACAAGAAAAAAAATGCACACCACAAGATTTTTGTAGAGGCTGAATTCATTGATCTAGACAAAAGTGCAGTTCTTGAGCTTCAGAAATGGGCTCCCATATGTCCTGCGGTGTGCATGAAGCAGCTCTACAAGCCAGCAGCCCTTTGGTGCAGAGTAAGTTCAGATCAATAAGAATGAGGGATTACCATCTACAGGTGTCAAGGGTTCGTAGACCAGACGGTAGCCCTCAATGATGCCGTTAGGGAAGGTGGGCTCGCCCCAGGACACGTTGACCGAGGTGGTGGTCAGCTCACTGAAGTGGATGAAGCTTGGGGCACTTGGAGCTGAAATGTACAGAAAGTCAAGGATCAAAAGATACATGGGAAATGATCAGTGGACTACGCATCTGTCAGGGTTTTTTTTTTTTTGGGACTTTTCAGGAACTAATCTTTGGAGATCAAAGTTCAAAGAGAGCATACTGAGAAACGATAGTTAAAGCCACATATGAGAAAGATTCAGAAAGAAAACTGTAATAAACGTATAATAAGATCAGGCATAATATTCTAAAGACCTATCATGTCTTAAAACTCGAGTGGTGCAAATAAAATGACCAACTCTGGGTCAACAGCACGTCGTTGTTGCTCTGCCACATATGTCAGTTCTTCGCCTCAGGCCGGTTGTCATGGAAGCATGATGCTCTGCCAATACTGCTATTGACCAATGACAGCACTGATTGTTGTCACATGACTTGTGGTGTAGCTGGGTCAGAGTGAAAAACAACATTATGTGAACACAAACAGAAACTTATACGGTGTAATCTGATACATGCCGAGGCCACAGCAGGGTGCACACCAGCATATGTGAAAACAACCTTTCTGAGGTTACTGCAGCCACATGATGGGTGTGGAAATATTAACATCTTCATATTTACTGCACACTGTTTTATGCGTTTGCCAAAGTGTGGCAGTTACTCTCCTTTTAATGAAACCCACATCTGCAGGTTTCTACAGCTCCTGATGTGTTTTTTTTTTTTTTTTCCTAACTGCACGCCCATACCTGTCAAATTGTCAGCGCTGCAGTTCTGCAGCTGAAAGGTAGCGGCTGAAAGTGGAGTGAGTCTGTGTCCTTGTTCACGAACAGAACAGCATTGATTGGGTCAGCTCCACAGTTTTGTTAAAATACAAGCAGGTTAAAAGGATCGACTTCCCCAACAAATACTGTCTGACCCAGGTCAGAGCAATTCAAAATGACAATCGCCGGGCTCCAGACCCCATTCCAGCAGACTGAGCTTGTGTTTGAAACACAGTGTGCCCTGTTGTCTGTAAGGAGCAGGAGCTGTGACGCCTGCAGAAGACAAAGCCTCTTTGTCTTCTAAAAAGATGGGATAACTATGTCCCTAAAGCTCTTCCCTCCTCCCTCCTTAAGCTTGTCATCTGCTTCCTCGTCGCACAACAGTGACCTCTGGGGATAACCCAGAAGCTGTGAGCACCTTCCCTTTTTTCTGCTTCAGTTAGTCCAGCACAAAGTGGCAAAGTACAAGAAAACTGATTTATGTTTACATAATTTTTTTTTCTTTTGATGTGCCATAGAAAAATTGCAACCCCTGCTCGCTTAAAGATGAAGATCTTGCTATGTCTTGTTCTTTCTAGGGTCATACTTTTAAAAAAGTTAGAGTACTGTCCTTTGTTTGTCCTCCAATCTAGCATCTGTCATATCTATTGACATCTAGAGGCTGGATGTACCTGCTTGCTGAGTGCGCGCCCGTGTTGGTGGGCTGCGGGGTCCATCACCGGCAGCGTTGAAGGCTGCGATGCTGATCATGTATGTGGTATAACCAGTCAGGTTCTTCAGCTTCACGCCTCCTTCAGGCATGAACAGAGTTCGCAGTCGCTCCGTCTCATTCTTACGCTGGAACTCCCAAAAGTAAATCTGTGAGGAAATGAACGCCATCATGGGTTTAGGGGAAAGTTAGGAATGGTATTTTATTTCCTGGATCAAACAGAACCTTACAATGAGCTAAATGTACATAAAAAATTGAAATATTGTCTATTTAGGTTTATGATGACTTTTAACACTTCAGATGAACACAAAAAAATCTCATGATGAAAGTAAGTAAATAAGAAATGCTGCTCCTGGGACATGGACGTTCCAGAATCTGACCTTGTAGCCCTGGATGTCTCCGTTCTGAGCGTTCGCAGGTGGAGGGTCCCATATCACATCCAACTGGGTGGCTGTTGCAGTCTGAATAGCAACATTCTGCGGCGGGGCTGTAGGCACTGTCAGAGTCCATTGTACACACACACACACACACACACACACACACATATATAAAAAAGATATTTTTACCTGTGGTGAGTACTGGTTTATTTTATTATCTGCAAATTGGTGACTAATTAAAGGAAAAAGCTCCATAAAGTGTTTTAATTACGCGCCTGGCCACTAAATGCCACCACAGCAGCTTCGGTGGGCCTTGCCACTGATTCTGCAAGTCTCTTGAGCTCAGCTGGAGGGATGGAAAGCCATTCTTTCAGACAACATTGGTATTTAACTGGCTTAAGAGCTGGTGTTTGTATTGATTTCCAGTGACCTTTCACTCAAAGTGGAAGAGCGAACCATGTCGGCACAATGCCAGGTTCAAAGGCTCTGCTTCTTTTTTTCTTCATCTGTCACCTGTCTGTAACGGCTACGCTCACTGGGCCTCATTACTGAAACGGATCTGTACGTTAGCATCCATGAAAATGTTAGTAGTTCTGGACTTTTCGTAGGTATGAACATAATCGATTCCTGCCTCCAAGCAGGAGTAGAGCTTGTTTAAATTATGAGTGTACATAAATATTTCTCATCATGCTCAGACTTCGCAACATTAATGTGTTATATAGACTGTTATTTACATAATATTCACCTTTAAAACACATTATAAAGAGTAGAATACATTTTAAATATAAATTTATCTTAATCAATGGGAATTTTCCATATTTAAGCTCCAGTTTGGTTATTAAAATGTTAGTATGTTGATTAAATGGAGTTTATATGATGACACACCCATGCAGCGTCTATCAATGGCGTCATAAAGGCAGGGTGGTCGTGCATGGATATAAGCAGCAGCACCCTGCTTGGTAAATCCAACAGTGTCCAAAATAACATTGGCTTGCTGTCCTGCACAACATGGCCATGAAATGAAGCCTTCCAGTGTCCAGTAAAAGCTCGTCGAGCTACTCGGACACGCCAGCAACTTATGAATGAGTCTACAGTAACATAATAAATTAATATTATGACCTTAACTTCATGGTCTAGTTTTGCAGCTCTTTTTCTCTGACCTCAAGTCTCACAGGGAGTGTTTCAAAAACAGAGCACTTGCCAGCGTCCTCCTCCTCGACTGGATTTGTGAGATTACAGGTCTACCAGAAGGTAGTACTCATAGTCGTACTCGTACTCGCTTGAGAGTCACGAGGTGAATCTGCACTTTTATATCGCCTAACACAGAAATCCCTGGGTGGTGTAAAAGGATTTGTTCGTAAAAACAAATCCCAGTTTTATGCAGCACTCTTCAATAAAGAGCAGGTTTTTTTTTTGTTTTTTTTTTAGTAAATAAGCGATTTATATGTAAATCAGAGATTTACAAAGATTTCATGAAAGAGGCCCATCATAAGAGCAGGGAATGTTATAGGCCATGTTTTAGGAAGATGGTCATGAACATTTTTATATTTCTTTTTAGCCATCTGCAAACAGGTGGTGGTGCTTGGCTGCAACATTTTAAAGCCACCATGAAGCAATACCACTTCTGACCGCATGGAGGCACGTAGATTTGTTTTGTGGACAAAAGAGCCAAAGGAGACAATGCTTTTAGGTGGGGATGTTCCAGCATGTCTTGTAAAACCACATTGTCCCACTAGAGGTGCACTTCCTTGTGTCTTTCACCAGTGGCCAGTACTCCTTGTTATGTGTGTAATCTGTCCCCTTTCATAATGGGAGATCAAAGATGTTCCAGTGCTGGTGCTAAAGATGGACTGAACCTCTCATTTTAAACAGAAATGTAGCAAACGTGTGTCCAACCACTTCTGCTACATGAAGAAGATGACGACCATCAAGTGTGTGAAGTGTTCAGAGTTCCATATTCAATTACATAAAAGATTTCTTCATGTCAGCTTCTTGTCAGCTTATATGTTTAAAACAGTAAAAGCTTTATTTTGCTATCTGCCCCCATGTGGTGAGAGGTGGTACTGCTACATCATTTCATGTCTTCCAAAACATTAAATGTCGTTTTTCTACTGATGCTTCCAATTCACACCCATGAAGAAGCAAAGTTGTTTCTTCAATACAGCAACCGAGAGGTCAAAATGAGGTCAAAGTGAGGTCAAAGTGAGGTCAAAATGAGGTCAAAATGACTGGGTTTTGTATTTTGGTCAGAGACCACAATGTTTGGAGGTACTTGTCTTCTCCATGGACCAATGCTGCTTGATTTCAGTGATCATTCTTTGTGATTTTTTTGTTCTTCCCTTGTAGCTCAATGTAGATGTGACTTAACAATGGCAGTCAGACTTGTTTTGGTTGGCTATAGTCCCAACTATGTAACTAGATGTTGCATCTTGCACTCCTGCAGAGTTTGAGACCAGTTTTCTGACTCTGAACCTGTGCTTTGTTTTGCAGGTGGCTGTAGAAAAAAAAAATCACATAGAATTGGTACTAAGTTAAGACACTGGTTCTGAACCAGTACTAGCACCAGCTTTGGTGCTAAAGACCCATTTAATGACCCCATCTCACAAGGTCTTTATCCATTTTTACTGAGGGGAACTGCGTACATGGCATGTATAATAGGAAGCTTACGTACCTGCCTCTCCGACAAACACTTCCTGCGGTGGACTTTTGGGCCCCTCGCCCACGGCGTTGTACACGCTCATGCGTATCTCATAGCGCTTGTGTTTACTTAGCTCTGTAATGGAAATAAATGATTTAAAATGTCAGGTTAGGAGCTCTCCTAAACATCAATTTGTGACTTTTAAACACACAATTTTCTCGTCTTCATGTCCAACCCGTTAAGTGGGATGTCAGTTCTCAGTATCTCATTCCACATCACTTCACCTCCCACCAGGTGCCCTGGATAATTAGCTGAAGTCACTAATTAAATATTAAGAGTCCCTCAATGGCTCCCCACCCACCCAGACATTACTGTTACAAGGAATTAAACAGAAAATTACTGCTGTGAATAATTTCGCTCAAGGAAGACATTTCTGCTTCAATTACAAATCCCTACAGGGACACTGTAATTATGGGGTTGCTGAATGCAGCAGTGTGGAGGTAACAAAAGAAATATGTGACCATCTGCTTTTGTTGTAGCTATCCAAATAAGCAGGAATGTGCAAGGCAATGAGTATATTTGAGTAGCGGGGTTTGTCTATTGAGCGTTCGAGAATTTCTGTGAACAAAGTCACCACTTGTTTCAGTGTTAGTGCTGATGGCATGAAGCCATAAACAGCTAAAAGGTGTATCAATTTGCTTTAAACTCATTTCGGAAACATAAATAGATCCAGCAGAAAACTATCTTTGTCTTTAAAATGCTCCAGGAGTGAATCAGCGCCTGGCTGGTGAGCCGACGGAGACATAGCAGAACTTACTGTCCAACTCGTACTGGGTGAGAGTTGAATCGCTTAGATTCCGGACGCTGTAGGGGGCTGCGGTGCGTATGCAGAAAGAGAAAGTAATTAAAGAGACACAATGAGAGTGAGGTAATGAAAACACAGAGGCATTTGGTTTCAAAGTCCAGCACTTTCATTGTCGAGGAGGGCAGCGCTATTGTCGTAAATACCCACACAATCACAGTGATCATGGCTCTGAATTAGCTCCAGAACGACTCGACAAGAGTAAAATTACAGGCCGTGCAGCTCAGAGAGGTAGAAACAGAGCGGCTCCTGAGTAAACCTAATAATAGCCTGCGGCTGATAACCACTGATCACAAGATGAAATGTTTTGCTGTGAAGTGTCAAGACCATTTGAGGAAGTGCGGGTGGGAGGGAGGGGGGATGTTGGCAAAAAGAATTGGCTTGTTTGACAGCTTTTCTCTAATGAAAATAATGCTGCTGCTGACACTGGAATAATCAACCGTGACGTAGTCTTATAATTATGTGTTACTAAAGGAAAATGCAGAAACTGCACATTTCTTTCAATATGTTTTTGCTGATTCTATTTTGATGTCAAATTTCTATTGCTGGCTGCTTATTTATGGTTCATTATGGGTCTTCATAATGTGCAGAGCTTCTGAATGGAAATATTAGAGCATAAAATGTATTTATGTTCACGTCCAATAGTGCAGGTGGCTGCATAATGCAATTTGTTGTGTTGGCAGCGGCTGTTCCTCACCAGTGAGCTCGGCCCAGGTGAATGCACTGTTGACGGTGTGGATGTAGCTGCGGAGACGGTCATACAGCAGCTCACGGTAGCGAATGCGAAAGCCCAGTAAGATGCCGTTGATCTTTTCCTCAGAAGGCGGCTGGGATGGGAGGGGGAAAAAAATGGGGAGTTTAGATGTGATATAGCAGGTTCCACAAGAACTGAGCATCAGGAACATGCCTAAAACACTGCAAAAACTGCTGATTTCAATAAGAATCTTCGTTAATCACCCTGTGATTTGTCTCTAACTGAAGAGCCTTGCTGTAATTAACACACAGACTGAAAAGTATCTCCTCTCACACACACTTGCTTGACTAATGCAGAGAAATCCCCTGTGGTTGAACATGAGACAGCAGGTCCAGAGGGGAGAAGCAGAACAACAAAACAAGCGCCTCTCTATCCTCATAAACTCTACAAGTGCTCCTCATAAAAGTAAAACTGTGTCTGGGAGCCTCCTGTTTTCCTCTTTATGGCTTGTTAATGCAGGTGTGAGAGTATCTGACAGAGTACAGGATGTGTGTTAGAGTCTGCATTCTGTAAGTACAGGCCTTGCTGCGAGCTGTCACGGCCTCTTATTACAGGTAGATTTCTCAGATTTGAATGCAGCATGGATTTTTGCAAACAATGAAACAGGACAATCAGTTACGGCGTCTGCTCTCACCTGCCAGCGGATCAGCACTGAAGTTGTTGTGTGCGGGGTGACAGAGAGGATTGTCGGCGCTGCGTCTGGCGCTGAGGCAATAAAAAGTGAGACAGATTAGCTAAATTGACCTGAAAATGGGCACGGTTCAGTGTGCTAAATCTACCCGTGTGCTGTGGCATTCAGGGAGCAGAAAGACACAAGAGCTTGATTAAAGTGTCACTGGGTAAACCTTTGTTTTGCCAA
Organism: Arrhamphus sclerolepis; assembly: GCA_037176975.1. Classification (NCBI taxonomy): domain Eukaryota; kingdom Metazoa; phylum Chordata; class Actinopteri; order Beloniformes; family Hemiramphidae; genus Arrhamphus; species Arrhamphus sclerolepis. The sequence goes on along the minus strand of JBAMYA010000011.1, from coordinate 9,011,269 downwards.
CATCTCCAGACCGCCTTCCTGTCTCAGAGCATTACAGACACAACTCATATGAATCACCTGCTGCCTTTGGACTCATGCACACAGGTATCTAACACCGATATCCAGTCACACCAACATCTTAGTAGATGGATGTAGAGATCTAATCATGATGTGCAGGACACATGCAGCATAATGATGTATAACGTCGAGGTTCTTCCTTGAGTCATGAACTATTTCACTTTAAAATAATATTTCTCTTGTCAGCTGATTTTTGCTTCTTTCCCAGCTCCCAGTGACTCCCTGATTATTTCACTTAACCTGTAAAATTTGTCGTTTCTCCCAATTTGAGCTTGAATTTTTATATGCATGCACCAGTTTACGCCCTCTTTTATTTATTATCTGTCAATCTAAATGAAAAGGTAATTAAAAAAAAGACTTATTAACCCGCATCACTTGTCGAATATTTGTTTGAGCCATCTTGGATGAGATCTTGGACAATGACCTTCCAGGAAATGTCTATATTCTATATTCTAAGTCGACGACGGCTAGACTGGTTTTTCTGAAATAGAAATTAAGCTGGACATCCATCACCAATATTCAACTTTGCCTCACATTTGCACCAAAACTACAATAGAAGCGTAGTTAAACAGGACAGGAGAATAAATAAAGAGTGGTAACAAACATAGCAGCCACATTGCCAGTTTGTCATTTCAAATCTAACAGTGAAAAGAATACTACAATTTCAGCCTCACCGTCCTGCAGAGTTGTGATTGCTTCACTCTCCTCGCTGTAATCGCTGTCTCCGATGTCATTGGTAGCTTTTACTCTGAACTGGTAGGATGTGAAGGGCTTCAGTCTGAGAGACAGCGGCAGAGGCAAGGACATCAATCTTCAAGATAAATTACAGCACTGAGTCTTATCATTTTGAAGCTACAAAAGAGAAATATGCCCTCAACGTGGAAGAATGAAGCAAATTTACTAAACTCAGTTTAAACCAAAGTGGAACCTCACCAACAACAGCAAAAAAAAAAAAAACAGCACAACTTCATATCTGTCAAATGCATTTCCTTTTTTAATGTTTCAGACTGTAAAACCATGGAGGTGTTATGCTAAATAAGGATGTGGTTTGTTTTCAAACTATAGTACAGCTGCAGGAATTATCAAAGTGAATGGATGAGGTCAAGATGCTTCTGACAACAAGCTCTACCTGGATACTATGTAGGAGGAAGCTTCATGGTTGACAGAGGCAGAGTGGACCGTCCAGTTGTTCTCAGGAAGCTCCCTCAACTGTACTGTGTAGTAACGTACAGGTGACAGACCGTCGCTGCCTGGCTCCCAGGCGAGGAGCACCTGGCGAGCCTGAACATCTTTCTGAGGAACCATGGGACGGCTGGTGGGTTGGGGGCGAGCTGGGGAAAAAAAAAAAAAGTCAAAGAAATGTTTTGCCTCAGAAGGCCTGTGATCCGAAAATTCAAGACTGAAAGGATGAATGGAATAGCTGAAAGGAAGAGTGAAATTAATGCTGAATCTTCTTGGAAAGTTTGCTAACATTTGCACTGACAAAAGTGTGACTCTGATCATGGGATGAAAAGTAGATGAGAAATCAAAGTTGCAGAGTAAACAATCCTCAATATGCCTTGAGGGAAGCAGGGGAAGTGATGAGATCCAAAGCTGCAGCAGAAGGCTTCCAATAAATACTCTCAGGGCAGACACTCCTTTAGAAAACACATCTGCTTACTGGACTGCTGACTGAATATAACTGCTGGTGGTGCAATGACACACTTCTGAGCCTGGTCTGTTTACACTAAAACTACCACTGACTGTCCTATTTTCTTTTTCTTTTTCTTTAAATGAGCATTGCTGCACTGCGATGTGCATTAAAGGAGTGATACTGAATCCTTTTTTTGGCAAAAGCAGATGCAACTTCCTAAGGAGCCTTTTTCTGAAATGTCTGTGACTTTCTGTGGTTAAAAATACCTCATAGATACAGTACGAAAGCTCTCTTTTAAACCACATCTTTACAGCTCTGCTCACGGCAGCTGGTTAGGGGGCGGAGTCAGCCTCTTTTTGAATTCAGTGTCACAATTTTTCACTGCCCATTTGTCAAGTACAGTAAATGTAGTATGATATAAAATCAGGCAGATAAAGATGGAGAAGCTGGATAATTGGACTTTAATCTGGGTCTGGGACGTCATAGTCTTTGATTTGGTAGCCACTATAGTTTACGTTCTGTGTCTCCTTTAAAACGCATTGAGTAAAACTCCAGGTACCTCTTTTCTCCGTGGTAACCACCAGCGCCTCGGCTGCCTCGCCCCAGCCCTTCCTCGTCTGCGCTGTGATGCGAAAAACATAGACCGACTCCGGTTTGAGGTTGGTGACCGTGTACTGGCGGGCGCTGGGGTTCAGGACGTCCACGGTCGCAGTGTTGCTGTTGCTGGAGTTCAGGTGGTATGTGATCTGGTAGGCTGGAGGCGAGAAGCAGACAAAAGAAAATCTCAAAGGTACAGAAATGAATTGGGGCCATTTGTATGTCTGTGATGATTTTCTTAACAATAACAGGAAATTCGAGCCCTTTCATCTGGACTTGCACGCTGCTGTGTTGGTCTCACACTCAGTGGAGTTAAAACTGAACTATGCACATGTATAATGAATCGAAGTCTCACAAGGAAATGGCCAATTAGCTTATGAGGGAGAAAATAACAAAATCTGATTTCCCTTGATGAACACTGTTTTGTTCACTTACTGGAAAAAAAAACATGTTTCAAAAATATGATGGGTGTAATCACAAGCTACACCAGCTGTCACATTGTTTTTGTAAAAGACTAATGCCACTGCATTTCTACACTAGTTGTTTTTTTTTTTTGTTTTTTTTTTGCTTTTGTGAGCCATAGATGTGAATTAAAATGGCATATTTCCAAACACAAAATGACTTGCATGCTACCAACCAAGTATGATGCCACTGGGCTGTGCAGGGGACTGCCAGATGAGCCTGACAGAGGTGGTTCGCACTTCAGGGAACAAGATCCCAACTGGAGGTCCTGGCACTGCAGGAAAGCAACAGACATACGTTCTGTACATGCAAAGCTCTTCAAACAAAACGTATTTCCATTTTCTTTTGGCCCAGACACAAAAACAGAAAACAAGCAAACAAACAAACAAACATCTGCTTGGGCATTTACTGCTTATTCATAGTTTTGTGCAAAAGTGGTTTTGTGTAAAAACACATGATCATAGTGGGTTTTAGATGAACAATAACATATAACAATAAGCAAAAATTAAGCCAATAAAAAGATGAAAAAAACAAACCCAAAGCATGTGAGTAATACTAAGTACTTCCATGAGCATTAGCCATTAGCAGCAATAACCCAACATTTCAGTTGGGTTCCGGTCTACACTTGAGTCATACAAATGGCATTGCATTTGTGTCTACAACTTTGGTATGCAGAAGAGTTCCTGGTTGACTCAGTGGATGCTGCAGTCTCATCTGTTCAAAAAAGCTTCTTTCAGATTTTTCGGTTTTGTGAACCTCAGTCGTGCGTCCGTGTTCTTTTCAGATAGAACAGGATGCTTCTTCTAGTTGATACTTGCTTCTCTAAAACCATTGTTTATATCTTTCACTCTTAGCATTGTGTTGACAGACATCTGAATCTGAACTTAAAACTGTAGTTGTGGCATACTTAGTATTGCTCAAATAATTATTTGTTTTATGACAGCAAAACAAGTTATATGTTGTTGTTAAAATGAGATTGGATGGGCCTAATGGTAAGATCCACTTCAATCACATTATTTTATTTACTCTTTTGACACACACACACACACACACACCAACATTATTAAACAATAAGGCAGTGACTTTTGTATGACTCTAGCTTTAGCATACAACATTGCTCAAATCTGTGTCCCTACCATCATCCAAAGTCCTCTCCAGGATGGGTGGAGAACTGGGTCGTCCATCTCCAATCCGCGTGAAAGCAAGAACCTGGATCTCATAGAGAACATACTTCCCCAAACTTGTCAGCTGGACACTGTGGGTAGCGTTCCCCTCCACGGTCCAGAAGTGGACTGCCCTGTCAGAGTCTTTCTCCTTGTACGCCACCTGAAAGTTTGGGCCAAAGTTAATTTGGAAAACAAGCGGAGCAAATGGTCATGCTCTGTGCACTTCTGAAAAGCGATGACATTCCTACAAACTAATTAGAGCTCTTTGACTTCTCCTTAACTAAATTGTGAATAGATGTGAAAGTTAAAAAGGCAAAAACAGACCTTGTAGCCCAGAATGAGACCGTTCCTGTCTGGCTCTGGGACTTCAAACCAGCGCACCAGGATGCTGCTGGAGGTGGTAGCGAAGGCAGACACGTTGGTGGGTCCACTGGAGGGAACTGGAGAGAGAGGAGGGAATATCATACATAAATAGTCTGTTTTTGCGTCATTTGTTTTTCATGCGAATAGACAGAAATGCAAAAAAAAAAGCAACAGTAGAAATTCTTCAGGTCTGTGGCTCTTTTGCTTCAGCAGACAAAGCCAGATATCTAAGAATTTGCTTGTGTGGAAAAATAAAGGACACATGAATTCCACATTGGAGTCCATGTGTTCTTAATTTCATTCCTCTATGCTGCTCTACCCAATGTTTGATGAAGAATATGAAAGCAGAAGCGATGAAGGAAAAAACTTGAACTGAGGTGGGCTGTAAAAATGAGGAAGTAAGAAACAACCTGCTCATGAATGCAGCTTAAGGCAACATGTGAACTGCAGTTGTTTTATCTCCAATATAACTAAAACTCAGGATATTCCACGCAGGCACTCTTAAAATGCACTTCTGTAAAAGCAATTAGGATGAAGTTAATGAATATTGACATATTATGTGAGTGTGACATTTACAGAAGAAAATAACGTCTCAGCTATCTCTAATTTTTTTTAGTAATGTCACTTCTCAATGAGTCGAAGTATCAGAAGGTTGAAGTAGTCGTGTCTAAAGTCGTAAATTTGTGAGAGAAAATAAGTCACGGCATAACGGGAATTAAACTGCGGATGTGAGAAAAATGTTAATCTACGAGAATAAGATTATTAATGCAGTCTCAATGTACTCCGCGGCAACAGAGTTGTCGGTACGAACGCGTGTAGACGTTCAGAATAGTAATTGTGATTGCAGAAGGACGAGATTTGGAACATAGCTGTGGTATGCTGCCCCCATGTGGTCAAAAGCATTATTGCTACATAGAGTACCTTTAAAGAGAGAGAAAAAAAGTGATTTTCATGAGAATGAAGCTGTTTTAAATAAAAAAAAACAACAACTAATATTAAGCTAAAGGTGTAATATGTCTTAAAATAAAATAAGATACATAGAGCCTGAATATAGAAATCAGTAAATGATCCTGACTTGCAAACCAATGCACAACTGCCAGGCTTCTTGCTACTCCCAGTGTTGCCCAAATACTCCATCCTATTCTAAAAACAAGTAAAAGTCAGTACTACAGGTTTGGAGTGATGCAGAGCCTAGACAACAAAGTGTAAGCACTGTTAGTATGTAAAAGAGATTATTAACATTATTTTGAACAGAATATGTATGAATCAGTACTCAGAATTTTGGACAGATGGCCCGGGCCACTCACTCACCGGACTCTCTCGTCCTGCCTCTAACTGGCTTGCTCCAGGGTCCCGCTCCAATGTTGTTCACAGCCTGGACCCTGACCTCGTACTCTGTCCACTCTTCCAGGTCCTCGATGGTGAATTCTCTCTCCAGGCGGTCGGCGATGACGTGGATCAACCCGCGGCCCTGTGAGCCGACCCTCGAGTACTGAACCCTGTAGCTCACCTGTTCTGGGTTTCCGTTGTATTCCCATTCAGGCAAAGGCTGACAGACAGACAGAGAGTCCATTAAACCCCACAGGCTGTGATCAAAGGAAGTTGTGCTTCTTGAAACAGTTTTTAGACATGGTTTTCACACAAGAGACAGATTTCTACTCACCACCCATCGCAACCAGAGGCTGGTTTCGCTAGCAGTGCGGAGGGTGACGTTGGCAGGGGCCATGTCAGGAGGAGCGGGCAGGGTCTGGATCTTCCTGGAGGGCTGACTGGGAGGACTGGTGCCCACTATGTTGACCTGACGCATACGAAACCTGATATTTTCAAACAAAAGGAAAATCTCATTGGAATTCAACTTCTGAAAAGTGCTTTGCCAAGCATTGGTGTGGAGGCTTACTGCATAAGACTGAACAAGATCAGAGGACTGAATACAGAATGAATATGCTGACTTGTGTTGCAGCCTAAATATCCAACACAGTTTTAGCGAAAGTGAGATGTAAAGTGGCAGCGCTGATGCTGGAATGATGAGGAGTACAGTTGTGGTGAGTCTTCAGGGACCGACTCAATGAAGTGCTAATTGGCTATATTGAATGTGATCATATAAAACAAGCAGATTGCATTTAGAGAAAAATCTTACACTCTGGAAAATAATCTTTAAAGCACATAAGCCAAACAAATGTTGGGCTCGCAGTAAAGAAAACAGACTTAAGGTAACCTCCTCGGATGTGCTGATATCAGATGAGATTGAGAAGTGCATCTTCGTGTTAATTGCAATTTGTCACTTTCTGTGTGAGCTTAATAAGATATGATGGTGCAATTGAGGAATGCAATTCCTAGTTGGACTGTTTCATTATAGCAATAATGCACACACAGTCTTGTGCATAAGTTTCTACACCCTTGTTTAATCCTGTTTTTTTGTGCAGAAGCATAACAAAATATCACCTTGTAATAATGAGTCTTAGTTAAAAACATCCAGCAGGGGGACACTCTTCAGAAGGTAAGTGCATTATTCAAGCCTTCCAGAAAGAAAAGTCTGCCCAGTAAAGAGCTTCATGAAGAGAAAGAAGTAGAATATTTTGCAATGCCAAAATCAGTAACCTGATCTCAAACAACTAAATAGACCCTAACTAAGGAGCAACCCAGTTTCCTGACTTCAGGCCAAAATATTAAACATGAACAAAAATTTTACAGTTTTATGTAATTTTTCCAGTTAGTCAATATTTCAGCCGCTTTGGCATATTAAGTGCATATCCTAATTATTGATCCCAGTTTGCTTTGGGAAAGTGTCAAGTTAAAACTGGATCTGACATTTAACTTTAAAATACTGTAATTTGAAAAGATCTAAGAAGAGCAATAATGTCAGTGTCCAAATGTACAAGGGGCTTAGACGTCAGCCAAATATGTGCTGTGTACTTTTGAATATATATAAATATATATATATATATATATATACATATATTTTATAGAAAGTGTAATCCAGATAGTGGATGTAATTCAGATCGGTATGGTGATTAGCAGGACTACCTGTAGAAGGTGTATGGGTTGAGACCTGGCACCTCTAAGGAGCGAGCTTCGGGTTCGTTGGAAACCCGGTGGACAATCATCCAGTCCTCATTCTCTCCAACTGCACCCACCTGCATCCAAGACACCAAACAAATACAACAGTGAGCTACAGGTCAACGTCTGGAAACTTCTCCAGCTGAAGAAGTCACCCACGTCCAGGCTTTAATCTGAAGATCACCCCAAAAGCAAGACCACATGATGGAAAAGTCTTGCACTTCAGTTATTGGTGGCTAGCTCACCTGGGCCTCCACCAGCCAACGGGAAATAGATGTTTTGCCATCGTAACCTGGTTTGAACTGCAGGGTGATGGATCTTGGGCCGATGTTGGTAATTGCAATGTTTGTAGGAGGACCGGGAAGCTCTGTGAGCAGAGACAAAAAGCTTAAGAAAGAGAGAGAGTGGAAAACAAATAAACAAACAAAACCTGTCTATGCTGGCTCATAGACAAGGTCTTTTTGTTTTTTTTGGTTCATAGACGTCTCAGGGGAAAATACATCAACGTTAGTGCCCCCTTGTGGACATACAGATACTGCACACACAGAAATCTCATCCTGATCTCTTCTTTGTGCTTTAAACTTTAGAAAAAAGCACCAAAAGTACTTGGAAAAGTCACTATAGGACACCATTGAACATGAATTACAGTTAATCTGAGAAACAATGTAATCTGACATCCTATCCCTTTATACTTGAGCAGACTGATAATCCAGCAAAGGGAAAAACAAACAATGTTTTGAGTCTGGATGTTGAAGTTTTTATATTTCTGTCTGCCTCTGCAGGTGCACTCGAAACCATGCCAGTGCAAAAACCAATTCCTTCTTTGTGTTCATGACTTTCCCAAGAGACATATTAAAGCAACAATGCCTTATTGAAATTCCAAATCATAATAAAGTTGACATAAATCCTAATGGAGAACATTAATTGAAAATAGTGGCCTACTGGAGTATCCTGACATTAAAAAGATATAATCATTTCTGTGTGCACAATAGGCTTTTTTTTCTTCTCCAAGAGTGCTCAAATGCAAATATATCCAGTCCTAATGAAATGAAGATTATATGTCTCGTAAAATTACCACCTCAAAACTATTTGCATGACCGATCATTGTGACTGCTTTTAGCTCAACCATTACAGCGTAGTTGCAAGCAAATAGGCGGTTTCTTTACACACGTACAATGGGAGTAATTGCCATTCTGGGGACAATAACTGCTGTGCTGAAGCCTGTTCTTTATATAAGAGCCTGTCAAATCACAGGTTCCACAGATGTACAAGCTCTGAATGCTGCTCCAGTAATTGGTGTGGGCATTGTGTTCTTGTTGTACGAGTTTGCAAATATGAAATCATTAGACACTAATTGTTCTTAATGCTCTCGTGGGAGCTATCATTTCGTGGTTGTAGGGCAGATATGTGCATTTTATCTTATTTTATTTCTTGATTCTGTCCCAAATGAGATGACTGGAGTCAGATCTCTTTGTGTCTGGCGCCAGAAAACAGGGAGTGTGTTCACCGAGTTCAATCTGACGTAGTAAATCTATGAGACGGGTAGAAGGAAAAAAAAATATCAAACTCAATTTTGGCTTTGGCTTGTGAATTAAGCTCTCTCTATATCAGCGTATATATATTATTGGGACAAGTAAGCGCTAGTACCCACCGCCAAGAACAGAGGAATGGTGTTGAAGGTAGATGTTCTCTTTTGAACTTTAATACAATCTACAGTCATGTGAAGAAGAACAAATATTTTCTTTATATGTTTTATGTATAAGGATGTGATTTAAGAAAAGTCTTAAATGTGGAATGAACAACACATATAAATGATGAAAGGCATGTGTGGAAAAACTGTGTACATCAGATGACTGATGAAGGTTTGCTGACATTTGTTTATTTCAGTATCAGACAAAAAGACTCTACTACATCAACATGATGTCCTCACAGCGACATCATCCCATGGCCTGCTCTCTGATTGGCTGAAGCTCATATATGGAGTTGGGATTTGAGAGATATTTAGCATCTGTATTACGCTTGGTATCAGGGGCGTGTCAGTGAGTCTTTGATGTATCTTTTAGAGGTTAATACATAGTGAATGAGTGTCAACAAGGACTGCCCGATAGTTAAAAAAAAAAAAAAGTGTGACATAATTGTGATTTGACTTGCGTTACATGAACAAATACTTTTATATCTGGAGATGTGACAGTGTTAATACACTTGGAAAATAATAGAATACAATTTTTTTGTGTTATTTTTTTGTTTTTGTGACATTGCTATTGCAATACTAATAATATTGATACATTTGCGATATATCATGCAGCCCTAGTCCCAACTGCTCATTAATTTGTCTTCTGTTAAGGTTTTTATGTTGGATAGGTCAGCAAACAAACAAACTGTGTGCTTTATGAACAGCTCTCTGAAGGTCCCTCTCTTATGGAGGTCTGGTCATTGTCTTGGCCATTGGAAAACCTTGATTCTTTTCCTTTTCAGCTATCGATGGGGTCATTGCTGTGTTGATTTCCTAGTTTGATCTCACATTGACTCTTAAACACCCTGGTATACAAAGAGTTCACTGTCAACTCAATGACTACAAGGTGCCCAGGTCCTGTGACTTCAAAACAAGCCCACATCATCACCTCTCCACCACCGTGCTACAACACTTGTTCTGAGTTGTTTGTTCTAAAACACTGTGTTTTGTCATTACCAGATGTGGTACTTTGTATTATGGTCAGACGTCTGCGTTTTGGTCTTGTCTGTCTGGAGTTCGTCATTCCAGAGGTCTTGTAGTTTGTCCAGATGCAACTTTGCAAACCTAAGCTGTGTGAACAGTCATTGAAGTTAACTTTAACATCTAACCTGCTAACTGGGGACTTTGGGGTCTGAGATGTAGCTCTCTGAGCATGGAATAGAATGAACCTAAAGCTGGTACCTCCATTCCTTGGAACATTTCCAGGTGTCTTAAATGTTTTGCCATCTCTCTTTAGGATTGTTTGGAAATAGCTTTATAAACCTTCATGTTATGGGCAGCAATAATTGCTTCACTAAGGCCATTGCTGATGATGTTTCTCCTTGGTATTGTGTTATCATACCTGACTGCTTCAGACCAGCAAACTGTCATAGCTGCTTTTACAGTGGTGCTAACTCTAATTAATGATCATTAATAAAGTATATGCACCTCACTGCTACTGAACTTCCAGATATCTATGGGAGCAGTAAAGCAGCTTTAGTTTAAACAAAATGAATAATTACTTTGTCTAATATGACATTTGTTGTTGGAAGTCTGAGACTGTATTTTCTTTGACCCAGTATGGAGCAGAAGATTTATTTATTTATTTTTTTCAAAGAGAGTGTACTTTCTGTTTCACAAGACTGTATGATGCTTTCTTGCGCAATGGGATGTTTTTCTCCCCACAATTAGTTTTGTCGCTGCTATAAAAAGCATAATCTCATTTCCACAGGAGGTCATTGTCAGTCTAGATAAACTTCAGAAGCCAAAAAGTGAGACATTTCAACAGAGATGCTGTTTTACAAGCTGCTGATGAGGTGTTTAAAACAGGACACTTTGAGTTCAAGTCAGTGAAAGATGACATTCCATTACCTTAGATGATCCAGCAATTATACAGGGTATATCAAGTGCTCACCACTGTGCACCCTCTTTTTAAATTTAGATGAAAAAAAAAAACTTAAATCAGAATGATATAGTCGAATCATATGAAGCAGTTTGTGTAGATGGATGTGGGATTTTAAATCATGACATTCAAGACAACTTTAAATTTTCAAGTGGGAGTTTTCTTTGTAGTCTGAACATTGTTTTGGCTAATTTGAAAATCGGGGTGGACTCGTCACACTGCTGGTCTGTGGGTGTATTCAGGCCTGATGCAACAAATTCATGCTCTTATTTGTAAAAGCATGATGCAACGAAAGCATTGCATCAACATTTTCAAGACCCATGACTAGTTATCTCAAAACATTACGAGAACAAACATCAGCGCAAAGCTGACGACTTACAATAAAAGCTGAAGGTTTTTGTTTCATGCGTCTAGTTTCTTCAGAGGCTGAGGAACATTTTACGGAAAATTCTGCTTTTAATTATTTTATTCTATTTTATTCTAAGCAAAACATTAGGTCTGTTGGAGTTAGAACAACAACACCTCAAACAAGTTCTTTAGTCTCTTAAACCTGGCAGAAAGGTGACTGTGAAGTGTTTGATGAATTAAAGCTTAAAAGCAACAGACAGACTAGAATAAACATTCAGATCCCATGGGTGACTTTTCTGGGCTGCTGACTCATTTCTCACCTTTTATTGCAGACTTCCTTGACTGTAAAAACAAAACAGTCTTCAGCAATTTATCCAAATATTTCATAAGTTCTTCTTATGAATCCCATTTTGTTTCTTTTCCGTGGACTGTTAGTGGTATGACTTGGAAAGCAAAAAAAGACTATTTTCACCTTTGGGCACTGCATTTGTTGAAATGAGCCCAGAGGTGTGGTTACTGACCCGGTGGGACCCCAGAGGAGATGGTGGAGGAGGACAGCTGGCCCTGGCCCTTGGAGGTCATCCCTGCCACTTCAATTGTGTAGGTGGTGAGAGCGGTGAGTCCGGTGACCCTGTACTCCAAGGTGACATTCGGCAGGTAGTGGGTGACCCTGGTGTTCGTTCGGTTGAACTCCTCCCATGAAATGCGATAACCTGAGGAGCAGCGGAGACGGGTTAATGTCCAAATCCTCCCAATGAAGATTCGGGAGCAGTCTCACAACAATGGCGACTTTCAGCTCGATGCTATGGGGCAAGCGAGCAGGAATATTAAATTAACTTCATCAAAAATTGAATATAGCAAATTTAATCAGCCTATGATTATACTCTGCACTCACACATCATGCACCCGCTCCCTGAGACACACACAAACACACGCTCACCCTCTCAAAGTTAATGTAATTTGCTCCTTGGCCAGCAGCTCTTTTCATGTGATTGCATAAAGCATTAAGCAGCATTTCTTGCCAAATCAGTAATCTCACGTGACATGTCAGTGTTTGTCTTCTGGGACTGTGCAGCACATTTAAATGTCCTGGAAAAACACTTAACTGTGTGCTGTTAAATCCTCAGCTTTGTAAATATTAATATTACTGTTTAGCATTTGTCCTTCATAAGAAGTTTGTACAGAATGAGGTTAAGGACATAATTTATACTGAAACAGAAATAACTTACTAGAAGGCTCTTAATTCAAATATTTGGATGTAAATTCTTGGACCGGTTAAATAAGATATTAATTAGCTATAAATTATTTCTTTTGGATGAGAAATAATGTATTTTTTTATGCATAAAACATGTCTAAATTACAAACATACTGTCTTAACAACAACTACCACCGTCTTTAATTCAAGAAAAAAGCCAGATCTCACTGCAGAAAGTCATCTCAAGTGCAACAAATAGTGGAACAGCTTTAAATTTGGATGAATTTGAAAACAATTAGTTCGATTCCAACCGCTCTAGATTTCAAGATATGTTTGAATACTGTGCTCTTAGAAAGTATAGCTACTTTGCTGCACTCCGTTACACTAATGTGCTGGAAAGCTGAAAATCTTTGCAGTGGCACCTCAAGATTAGAAATAAGTGGAAGATAAAATCTGGATTTTTCCTTCGCAGCTCTGAGTGTACTCACACAAGCTACCCTCTTATTAACTATCACATCTGGAATCATTTCCAGTCCTGTTCGGTGTTTAACCTGCTAATCCTAGCTAGATCCAGATGCACATGACTCATCATTTGTGACAGTCCTGATGTTGATAAGGACTCAAGGATTAGTTTGATAACTGGCAAGTCTTAATGTTTAACATACTGTCAAATTATACTGTTGTCAAACAGAAGGCAAGGCGCTAATAGCTTGAAATCTTGCTGGCAGAATTTTAGCTCTTTGGCCTTAATTTTAGCTTAGCTTCTACAAAGTACTGAATGTTCCTCCTCAGGTACGTGCACAGGTAGACTCCAGGTGGTCGCAAAAGAAAGTTGGGATTTTTATCCCAAAATAATTATTTTGTGAACAAAACGTCAAGATTCTGTGAAATTTGAGATTCTGTAACAGAAAGTGGCTTTTTATGACACCATGTTGTGCTATTTTACAACAAGAACTTGTGATTTTAGAAGTTCAAATTATACAAAATTCTATTTTTTGACACAAAGTCAATGTTTTATGACAAAAAGTTGCAGTTTTGCAAATGTAGATTTTTTTATGACAAGAAGTTTCAATATTAAGTGAAAAAATCAGATGTCTGTAGGTCAGCTGGTGGTGGTGTTGGGAGGGGTAACAACGAGACATCACGTCCTGTCATGTTGGGAGAGTGAGACGGCCTACAATTAAAAATCTGGCTTGGACTAGCTTGGACATCTGTCTTCAGATTCATCTGAACAGCTATTAGTCCATCCTTCCAGTAATGTGACCATCTCAGTTTGCTGGGAAGCTGATCCAGTCCTTGTTTGTGCTGGCCGTCCTTCCTCATCCTCTTCATCAGCCTCCCACTCTGGTCCACCCGTGTCATCTTTCATTTTAACCTTCTTGTTTGTGCTGCTGATCATCATTAGCTTCATCTTGGGGACTTTTCCCTTTCCGGTTTGCCACCACAATGTCACACTTTGTCCTCCATTGAAAATAATCTCACAGAAAAAAACACTCAAAACAGTTGGAGAATATTTACACTATACGCAAATATTTATTTTTATTTACAAAAAAAGGAGGCATTTTTCTGCAAGACACTGAGAGGGTTGGAGCCCCTTTATGAATAGTTGGCTCCTCCCACTGGACCATGCCATCATAAATAATCAACTCAATATCAAGTAGACAGCAGTGTCAAAGAATTCTTAACCTGTTAGATATAATTCTCTTACCTTCTCATTACACTTGAAAGGAAGCAAAACAACTCTTAATTTGTCTGTGCTCGGGTCCTTTTGCCAACCAGGAAGTGTTATCAGGTAAGAATCACTTATAAAGTAAAGTAAGCTGCTAGTGTGACTGAGTAGATGAGCTTTTCTCTTGAGCACTTCTTCCTCCCAGTTACTTTCTGGAACAGTTAACAATGTTTCCATTAAAATATTAATTATTTATTCATTATTAGGTATTGCCAGGCGAATCTAGTTGAGCAACTAGTTTAGTTCTTGACTGAAAAATGATTTCAATAAAATCATCTGCTTCATTTCACACTTGTAGCGTTCTGAGGGTTTTCTTTTCTTTACCAAGTCCCCCTGGTTTAGCGGTAATAATGTCTTACCAGGTCCTCATTTTCAGTATTTGATTTACTTTCTGACACATAGCCTCCAAATCATCCAGCTCCTGATGATGAAAGCCCCATGGACATTATCCCTTCCTTAACAGTATATTTTTGTAACATCTCACTGTGAAAATGGATTTCATTTCTGCTCTCTCCGTCCATCAGTACAAAAGACTCGTGTTATGTCTACTTCAAGGAGCCTGTGGTGGATTTGATTACATTGAGCTTGGAAGAGATTTTTATTTTTTCTGTAGCAGTGGAGTATTTCATGAAAGTTGTTATTTCCTGTGTTTTTCACTTCAACAAAGCTATATTTGGTGTCTGATAGTAGGATGTGCATGACCCAAATAGAACAACAAGAAAAAATTGCGGGTTTCCTGCGATGTGCACAATAAATGAGGTCAAGCAGCTTCAGCTCCACTTCCAGAGCTGCCTCTTGTGATTGGGTTGTTTCACCAGAGACTTAATAAACTCTAACTACTTCTATCTCTGCTGCTTTTTTTTTTTTTGTAGCGGTTGTGAATGTACCTGTTAGGACTCCATTCTTCTCGCTGGGCTCGCTCCAACTGACTTTGAGTGAGGTGTCCAGGATCTCGGTGAAACTTAGGTGACCGACAGCACCGGGGGCTGGATGGGACAAATAAGAATAATGAGCAGCGCCAAAGGGTATAAGAGCCACTCTGGAGACAATCTGATTATCTGTTTACATTTGAGAATTTGGATTTTAAACATGTTTCCCATATTAAAAAGATTAAACCATAAAAAACACAAGGTGAGGTGAATTAAAAAAAAAAAAAAAAAAAGGTTTTAAAGCTCATCCAAAAGGGAGCCACGTCCCAATTAACCAGATGCAGAACATACTCATTCAGCATCACCTCTCTACAAGTTCGTTCTGCATGAATAATAGATTCTGCCTGTAGGACGTGTTACTGCCCGCTTGCCACCACGGGAGAGGAAAAAAAAAAATGTGGAGGAAAAAGTTTCTTACTGTCCTCGTGAGTCCTCAGCGCTTTAGGCGGGCTGCGGGGGCCGTCTCCAGGTGTTGTGAAGCACAGCACCGAGGTGTAATACTCAGTGAACTTCTTCAGACCCGTCACGTAACCCACATGGACGCTGTCCTGGAAGTTTGGTCGCGCTGTTACCATAGTAACCTCTTCTTCTTTGCCATATTCCCAGGCTAGTAACTAAGAGACAAAAAAAAAAGGGAGGGGGAATGAGGATAAAATCGCTCAGACAGTTAAACTGTGCATCATAGTTGTCCCTTCATATATTTAGTAAAATGAGGCTTTGTGGGAGAAGGGACGAATAGCTGAGTAGCTCCAGTAGTTCAGACTCCAAGGAGGAGTGATATCATCCAACCATGCATGTTCACTACAGACTGTACATCGACGACAAATGGAACCATGGGACTCTGGATCAGCCAATTAGCTATTTAGGTAATTATTCCCAGTGGCGAGTCTGTTAGGCCATTTCCAGTTTTCAGTATGAGGGAGATTCCAGGAAAGGAAAGAGTCGGCAAGAGGATTTCAGAGGGACAAACGCTTATCTGTCTGCCACACTTGTGTGTTTCTTGTTCGGCATAGACTGGTGTATCTCCTCCTCTGTCCCTGCAGTCTTTCTTTGACACACTTTTCCCGGTCTCTATCTTCCTTTTTCTCACCGCTGCTTAAATCTCTCTCCCTTGAGAAAAATCTGATGTTTAAAATTCAGATTTGCTTTTTTTTTTTATATAGTTGACGCCCAACCTTCTCCCACCCAGCTGAGTAACGCTTGCAGAGCAGCACTGAACAGTAATACTAAAAAGAGAGAGGAGTTTTTACCAAAAAAAAAACAAACCAAACCAAAAAAAACAAAACAAAACAATGACATAATTAAGTCTCAGTGGAGTCTGAGGAAAAATAGAACTGACACCTGCATGTGGCTTTGGTGATTCATTGTGGGCTTTGTCCATTTGAAGAGACACACGAAATGGACTAGATTCAAGAGCCTGTGGCAACATAAGACTGACATTTATCAGTAAGTTACACACAGCCTCACAATAAAATAGAGAAAAATGGAAGTGAAGATAAGAGAATGACCTCCGACTGACAAATGAGCAAATGAGACCATTGTTCTCATTGGCACTGAAGATTGTTTGCCCGCTGGCTTTTCTCTGCTTCTTCCTACAAGTTCTTAATACAAGTTCGGCTCTGGCAGTTCTGTCGATGGATGTGACGTGGCGACAATCGCGGGGACGACTAACCTTGTAGCCCTGGTTGATGCCGTTGATAAACTGAGGATTAGGGGCGGTCCAGGTGAAACGGATCGCCGTTGAGTTGACCGCCTCCACTTGCACGTTGCCCGGAGCGATGGTTGGAACTGGGATGGATGATGCAAGCGAGGAAAAAAAAAAAAAAAAAGACAAGAAGAAAAGGGCAATGAAGGGGAAGAAAAGGAAGAGGAGAATAAAGAATATGTTGAAAGGTAAAGCACGTGTGTGAGGTGACTAGTAGGACTCCAACAAGTCTGCTAGCATCTATTTTGCTGTCAGTATTGATCACTGCTGCACAGGTCAGGGCAGATGCCGCCATCACTCTCTGTCTGACGCTTACACCTAATACCAGGGATCTGTGTGGGTTTGTTTGGGACTGTGTGAGCTGCTTATGGATTCTAGGGGAAAATCACACCCTTATATTGTCCTTCCAAATGAGATTTTATACAGCTTGGCAGAAGTCCACACAGGATGAGTTTAGCCAGGCATCCACATGTTGCCTTTGCAGCCAGCCCCCAGTGGTCAGTTAAAGAACTGCACTTTTCTTTCCTCGCACATTTGACTTGAGACTAGAATCAGAATCAGCTTCACTGGCCAGGTTTTCCAATGCAAACAAGGAGGATGGAGTCAGCTACGTTACTTTCAAATAAAAATAACATGTACCCATCTTAATTAAACAAAACTACAAACTACTATACAAGAACAAAATAGTAATGCAAAACCAGCAGCACGAAAAGCAATACAAAAAAACAAAAAAAACAAAACAAGAGTTTTTGCAGAAATGTTGCAGTGTAAGATGCATGTGAGTGATGTTGCACAGTGCTGGACGGTCTAAATAACAGCATAAACAACAGAGGATGGCCGGATGTAGTCCCATGGGTGTGCCTCTTTTTAAACTGGTTTGACAGCTTTGCACTACTATCTTCAAAAGGACAGTAAATACTGAAAGATGCGATGCTCTGTGAAGGATAAGATCTGGGTCTGTGATGTCTCAGTACTTTTCAAAATCTAAACATCACTGAGTGACATATTTTCATAGTCGGGGAGCCCGAAACTGTCTAATGCAGCTGTGTTACCGCACTACCCGACACAACCAACTATGAACTCACAAGCATAGAAAAGGAGATTTTTTTAAATTTATTTATATTTTATCTTTAATGTGAGGTATGAATGCAAACTCATAAAATGCAACATCTTTTTTTTTTTTTCACTGTAGAAGTCAGAGCTCACCTCCCTGGAGAGTCCACTCAGTGACCTTATGGCTGAAAGCACCCAATCCTGCTCCATTGTAGGCAGCCACCTCAATTTCATAATTAGTCCAGATGATGAGGTCTTCCAGCAACAGGGTGGTCACATCTGGGCTGGAGATGTTCTTGATTTGGTAGTCCACAGGCAGCCCGGTGAGGCGGTAGCTGGAATGCAGCACACATGAAGCTTCAATGCTGGACGAACAGGTCAATGTGTTTAGATGTTCCTCTGACAAAGACATTACCCTACCCTGCTGCAGTACACTCTATGTCCTGCTAGAGGGAGACAAAGCACCAGCAAATAAGCAGTGAAACACCTGCTGTTTCATTTGGATGTAGTGAATAAAACGCCTGACAGAAAACCAAACTAATTACATGTTTGCAGGATTTACAGTGCATTTGGTTTATTGTTGACTCTGCCTATTGGAATCATGAACTTTTTTTTTTTTTTTTTTTTTTAAGTTACACCAGTAATTAAACAGTGGTTTTCTCCCACACAAAAATCAACAGCATTAACTAAACTGTAGTAATCTAAACACATATGAACACATACAGCTTGATGTGATACTTTTAAAATGCTTTGGCAAACACAAATGTTTAAGTTCTGAAAACTGAAATGAAAGAAAAACACACACTCATCAAGAAATGTGATTTGATTTAAACCTGTCTGAACCAGAAGAGTTTAGGAAGGATTTAATTAAACCACATAACTTTCCATATTTAGGATAAAAAGAGGGAAATATATGGGTTTCAGAGAAGAGGCAGAGGCGCAGGGGTTTTACCGGACGATGTAGCCCCTGAGGATGCCATTCTGGTGGCTTTCCTGTGGAGGCTGCCACTGGATCATGATGGACTGGTTGGTCCGGCCGCTGGCGATGACATTCTGAGGGGGAGCACTGGGGGGCTCCTCTGGGAGAGACACACTGAAAGCACAGATGCAAGGGAAAAGGGCAGTGAGGAAAAGAGATAAATGAAATGTTTACTTCATAAATAAAGAACAAGGCTTGAGGTTATTTCATACTCAAAGAAAAAAGAAGGGAAAATGTAAAAAAGCTTAAATGAGCCTATCAATTCCAAACCTTATGATTTCACCTGAAGCATTTTCCTACCACTCGGTTGTTTCTCACCCTTGCAATGTTCGTGTTGAAACACCTTAATATCACCTCTGAGACAGGTATGGGATGCCTGGGCTGTTTGACCACCTAAAAGCTTTTTCTTTACCCTGATGAGAAGACCCGCACCTGGAGAGACGATGCATTTGAGGAAAGGGACCAAGACCAATGGCAGTGAATTTAGCCCTGGACTGGCCCCACTGGTACAAACAGACAGAGACCCGTCATGACTCGATTCTGGCCAGGGGAGTTGGCACGAGGGGACGTGACAGACTGGTGGAGTAAAGCAGCAAGTGTGAGGTGTGTAAGGCGGCAGAGACGCCAAACCCAATCTCAGCTCATGCATCCCTCCGGCTTCCAGAATGAGAGAGCAGAAATGTGTTCGTGTGTGTGAGGACGAGTGTTTACATGTTATTGTGCATGTTTGTGTGTGTATATCTGCTTTGGTGGGATTACACTTATATCCCTCTTCACTGACTCTTGACTGAAGGGATCAGTCCAGCTTGTTGTCTAGGAAACAGATTTTATGAGAACAATGGAGTATTTAAGTCCAGCTGGAGGAAGAAAAGGTTGCCGTCTTACCTTCTGCAGAAACCATGGACGCATTCAATCTCAGTTTTTGCCTGCTTTATTTTATGTTTGCGGTAACCTCACACGTGTCGAATCTCAGTGTTTATCAGCCAACACTCCAGGAGTCAATGACACAAAATGGACGGATTACAGGGGAACACTTTTTCCTTGCATTCATTCAGAACTTGAGCTGCTTTCAGACACAAATGAGGTGACCCTCAGGAGCTAGTTCAGGCAGACATCTCAAGCAGTGTCCAATTACTACATCTCATTCATACACCTACATAAGGAGCATCTCACAGATGTCTTCTAGCCTGCCAAATTTGCTGCTGCTCTTAAAATCCATGCAGTGTGCTGTTACACCCCGAATCAGAGTACATCAGCATAACTAAATCTTTTTTTTCAAACAAGTGAAATATGTAGCACGAATGGATTCATCAGAGTGTTAAAGCAGTTTCTTTCAGTCTTTCATATGTTGGTCAGTTTGGCATCAATGCTCCAAGAAGACATGTCTGAGAAAGAGACGGAGCCAGCCATTTTCTCCATCTTTTTCCAGTAAATTTCTTTTAGAGTCAAAGTCTCCTCACTCACTCACGCTGGTATAAGAAGTCATATCAGAATGCCACGTGCACAGTGGTTGAGTAAAACAGCTACTATGCATGGAAATGCCTGAAACTGCTTATTGTTATTAGGGCTGGATTGAAAACCAAATTATGGGCTCCCGAGCATTGGCAGTAAATTACAACGCCTCATCAAAGCTACATTTTCACTATATTTATTTTTCAGGGGCGGGGGGTGTTGCTCAGTGGTGCACATGAAACTAGTGTGGCCCACATCCTGCATGACCAAGTCCACACGCGCAACACCGAGTAAGAGGGATGCATACGCGCATGCATGCATGCGGTCCAAGACCGAGAGAAACGAGAAGGAGGGAGAGAGATAATTAACGTGTGCAAGACCATGAAACCTAACTTGTATGCCTACGAAAAATGTCTTTCTTTGTGGAAATAAATCATAAGTTTATAATCTACCAATTTCTCATCACTCAGTTAGAGGTTAACCACACTGATGAGGTTACCAGCATGTTATCTCATTTCTCAGCTGAAATGAACAGAAGATTACTGCCTGTTTAGTGCACAATGCCAAAAAACAAAAAAACAAAACAAAAAAAACAACAACATTGGTACACAAATTGAAATCCCGCTGTCCTCATAAAGAACAAATATCCAGATAGCCGAGTATCAAACTTGCTATCGAGTAAACAACACTGTTTGCACTGATTATTGTAAGTGTGAGGCAGGGAGCAGAAGTTCTAGCTGCAGTTCAAACACTTCTCAAATAAGTCTTATGTGTACCAATCACTATGAAATAAACACTCAGTGCTGCCGCTAATTATTGAAAGTAAAACCAAGAAGGAATAAAGTTTGGACAGTGTTGTTATTTATTTAAAAATGCAGTCTGTGACATTCGTCTTAGCAGCTGGTCGTATGTAAAATTAACTGACTGCTGCTGTGTGAGCCGTCTGCTAATGCGACTGCAGAGCCTCTGGTTTGTGCTGTGTTCAAAGTGACGGCATATGTTCTGACGGTCCGACCTGCTCAGATCACCAGCGCAGCAGGGTCATTTGATGAATAGGACACGCATGGAATGGGCCACTGTTTAGTTTCAGATTTGGTAACAATCAGGTGGTAACCACCCCACCTCAGGGTTGAAGTCCCAGTGAGGAAATACATTTTGCTGCAGTTCCTCGACTAACCACTAGGTGCTGGCCCAAAAACAACAAATCCCCAGTTGACTCCCGTGTTAAAAGTGCCAACTTTGCAGCAGAAATAAACTTGCTTACAGCCTGGTGCAAAAATCAGTTTTGGTCTTTATAGTTAGATGTTAGATCCATGACAACTGCTGGGGATAACTCAGATAACTTTATATTAAGCAATAACCAATCAGATGCATGGATTAATTTGATGTGGTTGAAAAGGAGCTAGCCATTGGCTTTCACAGCTTTGTCCTGCCTGTTTGCAACATTGATAACTGGGCTTCAAAAGCAGCAGAAACCAATGGGCACGTTTGTTCATAGTTATATACAGTCATCTATAACACACTGGAAATATAGGTTTTATTAAAGTTTGTTTTCGTTAGGGAGACATGGATGTAAACTAGGGCTTGACTGGATTGGTGACCTACAATCAATGGGAATCCACTCTAGCTTGACATTTTCAAATTTTGACTCAAATTAAATGCTGCACAAATAACCTGACTCCGGAGGCTGGTATTCATGGGAGATTTTCTTGCCAGCGTTCTAATAAACTGTCTTTGAAAAACCGCCTGCAAAGAGAGAAATGTTTGCTTTTCTCTGTTTGCAGAAAATTCTGTAAAAATGTAATAATGCTGATGTGGTGTGGCAGTCGCTTACCGGTCCGTCTCCTTACTGAACTGGCCCTTCCCCACATCGTTAATGGCACAGAGGCGGAACTGATAGGAGCGAGCCGGGATCAAACCATTGACCGTCACCACCGTGGACTCCGGTTCAATGTTGGCCAGCAGGATGGCCCAGGGCGCATCTGGATCAGAGAAAATCAACGTTTTTTATCACTCTTACCATTACGATCATAGCTTTGCATGAAGAGGGCGAAACACCGAAAGCAATTACAGTTGTGTACTTCCTCTTTTAATCCGAAGCTTTCTGGGAAAAAACAATAAAAGTGAAAGCAGTGTACTCGAGAAATACAACCTTTTTTATCAACGTGCTACCTGAGGTCCCGAGGCTACAAAAACACTCCAAATCCAACATGCTTGACAGTGGATATGAGATTTCTGCTTAAATGCTGTTGGGTGTCACCAAACGTGGAACTGGGCATTAAGATTAAATAACTCCACTTTGATCTTTTCAGTTTATCAGACACTGTTTGATGATTAGCAGTGTATGTCGGCAATGTACCTCTTAAATCCTGAGGAAACAGTAAAGGGGTACTTAGTATTGCCCACATTTTATTCTTGTTATATTAATTTCAGTAAATTAAGAGACGGCCCTCTAAAAAAGAAAAAAATAAATAAATAAATGATGTTGTTGTTCATCTTGAGGTTGTATTTGTCTAATACTAAGGCCACAATGATCATTTAGTTTTCATAGTTTTGCCTAGAAAAAGGCAACAAAGGAGAAAATAAAAACTGTGTAAACTATTGCACACAACTGTGTGATTCAAACATATTTCACAATCCGCAGGAAATAATGCTGAGGAATAATGCCGTCAGTGAAACAACAGATTAACATGCTGAAAACAAAAAGGAACATTTTTATGTTGTCAGTATAAAGCTTAAAAGTATCCAGCTTGAGACTAAAAGCAATGATTGACATTCTTAATTAAACTTATTGATCGCACTCTCAAATTACTTTTGATGTGCTCATAAGTTCTTGAGACTAAAAGCAATGATTGACATTCTTAATTACACTTATTGATTTCACTCTCAAATAATTTTTGATGTGCTCATGTGGTCTTTGCTGTATTTGAGTTGCATTTAAGTTCTAACACCTCTGGAGTCTTGCTGGAAGAAGCCTAAATAAGCAACATTTAAGATCTTTTTAACCACTGGCTGCAGTGTTGATCTCGCAAGTCTCTCTTCCCCAAACGCAGCTCGTTATAAATGATTTACAGTCCTTAAAGTTGTGTCAACTCACACAAGGAATGCAGAATGCTGAGAAGGATGGATGGATGGATGCATGATTGGAACAGACTGCATGACTTACTGTTCTCAGAAACCTCCAGGATGTAGCGTATGAGCGGACTGTTGCCATCAAAAGGCTTTGCCCAGGCCAGGTCGATGGCTCTTTTTTCAGATTTACTCAGCACGGCTGTGGGGTTCTCTGGGGCGTGGGGAAGCTGCCTGCAGGGGCGACAGCGGGACAGCTTTGATAAATAAAAGAATCTCTCTATCCCGGCAAACCGGCTGTGAGGCCAGTAAGTTACTGAGTGCTCTGCTTTCCTCTGAACAACTCCTGCAAAAGCCTCGAGTTAAGCTGAATTTTCTTCAACAGAGAGATCAGTTGGACGGGTGATGAAATGTGACTTGACAAGACGGCGAAGATGGTTCGTTGTCAAGATGGACACACAGGCAAACAAGGCAAGATGGATATCGCAAGAGAGAGAGGACTGAAAGGCATTTGGACACAGATAGGAAGAAAATTCACAGATAAAGGCATGAAAAAAATGAAGCTCAGGCTGGGGATCATTAATTCATTCAGCCATAAATTCAGATAAGCGTGGACAGATTGATATATAAACCTTGAAGCAATGAGCGGATTGTAACTCAGTCAAAAGGCAGCCAGCCAACAAGATGGCTGATAGTGAGACAGAAACAGTCAGTAAGTCAGTCAATTTGGCAAATGGAGAGTTAGACGTCCCATTCATACTGCAGAGACTCAGAAACAGCAGGTACAATGATGGGGAAGGTAATGTTTGAGAGTAAAAATATAGGTGCCTGTGTGAAGACAAGTGTGTGTGTGTGTGTGTGTGTGTGTGTGTGTGTGTGTGTGTGTGTGTAGTACAGGGAATTAGGAGGGGGTCACGAGGGGCTGGAAATGTGTCAGGTGAGAATGAGGACAAGGAAGGTGAGGAAGAACCGACGTCACTTAAGTGGAAATGAGTCAGAGGTGTCGATGAGAGCAGACAGGAAGGTAGTGAAGGCTTCATGGTGGTAAAGGTCCACGTGTGCTTGTGTGTGTGCGTATGTGTGTATGTGTGTATGTGTGTATGCAAGCACCGGGAAATGCTGGAAATGAGGAGAGAAAATGGAAAGTCAGGCAGAGGGAGTTACCTGACACGCAGGTGAGCGCTGCGGGAGTCGTTTCCTCCGACGGATGTGACTCTGCACGTGTACGTGCCGATGTCGCCTGACCAGGTTTGGGAGATGTGCAGGGTCCCGTCTGCATCCAGTCGCATGCGGGGGATGGACTGCACGTTGATGGCCGATCCGTCTTTTTCCCAGATATGTCTGGAATAGAAACTCAATCATTCAGCTTACGCTTTGATCATCATCGCCTCCTGAAGCTACTTCAGAGGTAAATCAGTTAAATCATAGTTTTTAGGCTCCAGCTGTGATACCAATCAACATCTGTGTTTTCTATGTGTGATCCCCCCCCCATTATTACAGTTTGTCACAATGCAGTTTTAGAGACAGAGGCTATCAGGCAAAAACACTAGTGTGATTGAAGAGTAAAAGCCTCCCACAGTTTTTCATAGACTTTCACTAAACAGCCTTCAGACAGGAAATCAAAGCTGAAATGATTCACACCTCGATCTGCAATCCCAAAATCTAAACCCCCAGTTTTAGATCAGGATCAACAACATTGCTGAGCAAAATTTAATTGTATGCAATTAGATGTAATGGTTTCACATTGTGGTTTTTTGGGGAAAAATGATGAAAACTATATGAAGGAGACATATCAGGCTTATTTTTAAAAGTTGACACAAATTTCTGATGTCTTGAAGAAATATCTGTGACACACAACGGCAAATAAAGACCATAGGAATACAGTACGTCTTTTAAACCATGTTTTTAGCTGAGTTCATTTCAGGTTTGGTTCAGAACCATGACCAGCTGAGCCCTGCTTACAGATAGTGGTACATGTTTACCAGCTGAAGCCCAGTAAAACCAGCAGAACCGACAGTGACTGCTTGAAGAAATAACCTTCCAGAAAAGCTTTATAATTTTCCCCAGTGATTCAGAAACTGTAACAGTCCATCTGGTGACCAAAGTCAAGTCACATAAATGTCCAAAACGAGACCACGACAAAGAAAATATGAACAAAAATCAGATTTAGTGTCACCGGCTTCCTATACATCCTTACACTGACAGCAGCAGTGTCTCTTGGGATGATGGGAAACATGTATTAAATCCCAGCTGTGGGTCATACATCAGCGTCTTGTTCCATCTGACAGAAACAGGGTGTCTCAAAGCAAGAATACCTGTTCCTCATGTTGTTTTCATGAAAGACCCAGCACCCAGTATTACCATCAAGTTACAGTGAATCGGTGATCAGTTAGATTCTGCTTGGGTGTGTCTTGTAAAATAAAACAAACAAAAAACATAACTGTCGATGAGAATTAGGTTGAGAAACATGATTTTCTCTTTTTTGTTCTTTACCCTCTAACAGTTTTGATTGGACATAGTAAAAAAGTCGTTTTTATTTTGGAGTTTGTGATGTCCTACTTTGGCCCGGAGAGAAGTCGTTGACGCTCGTTGATGTTTTGTTTGTCGAGCTGTGACTGACTGAATCTGAAATGTCTGTTTTAGGCAGCAGTTTCACAAACGTTCCTACGGCCTGAACGGGTTAAACGCTTGGTCGACGGAAACATCCTCATTAATGTTTTCTGATACTCACTTTAACCAGCATTGGACATGCTGGACTGAGAGATCTCCAAGGAAAACAATGAGATCATAAATCAAATCTTGAGTTGAGTCAGAGCATTTGGATGATAAAGGATATCCTTAACTCTCTTTAGTCCCCAATTATATCAATGAAATTATCCATCAGAACAAGCTCCAGTCACATTTCCAGAATCTGTCATCCATAATTTTGCCGCCACCTTCTGGAACAGTGAACTGTGGCATGAATATACCGTTGTTGATTTGAGGTTAACTCTTTTTGACAGTGGAGCAATGAGTGAACTGAGGTTTCGGTTGTCTCCTATTTCACTACAATCAAAGGCGAATGCAGTTATTAGCGAGGCGTTTCATCTTCCTTCCCTCTGTCTCTTCAAACTCAGGATCAGAGCTGACCCGTGTGCATGCTGCAGCAGCTGATGGCTGCATATCAAACAACAGATTCATCAGAACTGCACAGCTCAAACACGACTTCAGAAGTAGCTTTCTCCTGTGGGTATAAAGGACTGAGGGGGAGGACTATTGATTGCTTCTGACGGTGGACACGAGACTGGAGTTCAGTAAACTTTCTGTTTACACTGAGAGTTGTTGCTGAGCTACAGCTGTGATGTGGAGATGTGGAAGAAAAAGATTATTAATAGATTCTCAGCAAAAGTCAATATATTATTTCCACATATATTTTAAGCTCATCATAAATGGATTTCAATAATATCTATGTATTCGTTTGCCAGTTAATTATAAATCAGGGCTGAAATAACCATTTACAAAAGCAATCTGACCCTTCACTCATTAATAATGCATTATGGAAACTTTTTCCTTCAATCTGATCTCTTAATTTCTTTCACTCATCCATCCATGCATCCATCCATCCATCCATGCATCCATCCATGCATCCATCCATCCATCCATGCATCCATCCATCCATCCATGCATCCATCCATGCATCCATCCATCCATCCATGCATCCATCCATGCATCCATCCAACACCTCCTTATTCCTGTGCAGGGTCACAGGGATCTGCTGCAGCCTATGCCAGCTCTCTTTGGGCGAACGGCCAACGGTACCCCCTAACTTCAGATTTTGCTGCTTTTGCCGTACCTTGGAAGTGGATTTCATAAGAGGGGTGGAGTTGAGTGGTTGACTCCACCCCCTAAAACCCGCTGTTATAAACAGAGTAGTAAAGACATGGTTTGACATTATTACTTGTACTGTATCTTTTTGTTTGTTTGTTTTTTGACGAAAGCATGTCTAAGACATTTAATAAATACCTCAAGAAATTATATCAACTTTTGAAAAAAAAAGAGATGTCTCCTTTAGCTGTCGTCTTCTATGGTGAAACACTTTATCTCCCTTTCCTGCTGTCTAGCAAATAAACAGGATGTATAAATACTCTGAATGCATCCATGGTTGTGTGTACCCTTTACCTGATAATGACGCTGGGGTCGTGTGTGACTCCGCAGGTCATAATGGCCTTAGTTCCTTTGATAACACTCTGATCCTGTGGGGGGGTGGTAATCCGAGTGCGAGCTGCAGCAACAAAAGAAAACGTCTTGAGGGAGCAGACAACTGCCAGCAAAGTGTGCTTCCTCAAATGAACAATGCCAAATGAATTTCAGAAAACTCCTTTCAGTTGAAATGACATGCTGCTGGGTTGTGTTTTATTTCTTGATGCTTTCTTGGAGAAAATGAGCACAGAAAAGTGCTTTTGTGTCTGAAGAAATTGGATGTGTCTTTGTCATTATACAGCAAGCTCCTGTTTCCTTACAATCTCTCAGTAAAACCTCACTGTTGTACTTATTCTTTCTTGTCATGCATGAGTAACTACACACATACAATAAGCACACACACACACAGAAAGTATGTGAATCCCTTGAAATGATCAGGTTTTCTGCATTAATTTACTACGAAATGTGATCTGTTCTTTGCCTGAACGAGATCACACAGCTTTTAAATAATTGTTTTTACTTCTACAACCGAGCTTCTACAACTGAGCAAAAAGTAAGGGAACCCACGGATTAATGATGTTGTACTTAACAGAATGAGTCAGTAGTTTGTTCACTTGGAGGACAACTGTAAGGATGAGTTTGGAGGTGTGGTTCAGAGATACTTTGATAAAAGATACTCAAAAATGTTAAGTTTGATGTTCTGAAGAAGCATCTGCTCATGTGGTCCATGTGTCTCAAAGGAGAGATCTCTGAAGACGTACAATCAGGAAGGGTTAGGGTTTCCTTTCTATCCTAGATAAGAATGGAAAGGAATAAAAAGTTTTTTCAAGTGTTTAGGCACCCATCAGTCCACAGATTAATGTGATTAAAATGATTGAAGTGTCTGTGAATGATGACAGTTTAGTACTGTGGCATCTCTTCCTAGAAGTAGGTTTTTGGTTTTCTTTGTTCAAAAAAGCATGTTCAACCATCTGTAGTTGAGTTGAAAACACCACTGGGACTAGAAAACACATCTGTGATGAATCTATTATATGTAAATGAACAGACAGGGTCTCCATGGCAGATCACCAAGGGGATGGCGCCTCTGCTCTCCAAAAAACATTGCCACCCACCAGAAATTTATAAAAGAGCTCTTTGGCAATGCACAGCAGAACTGGGAAAATGTTTTATGGACTAACAAAGGAAAAGTTGAATTGTTCAGATAGAATTCTCAGCACCATGTATGGTGCTGAAAGATCACAACTCATAAACATCAAATTATCATCAAATGGAGAAGTACAATGGGGGAAGCATCATGATATGGGCTTACTGCCTCAGGGCCTGAATCAACATGTTATCATGAATGAGAAAATGAAGTTTAGCAACATATCCTGCACGATAATGTGAAGGTGGCTGTCTGACAAATGAAGCTTAGAACTTGGATGATGCAGCATCACAATTACCACGAGTACTGCAATAAATCCACCAAAGGATGGTTTAAGCAATGTAAAATCACACCTTTGGAGTGACCCGGTCGGGACCCAGACCCACAGATATATGTGAAATGACCTCAAGGGAGCTGTTCGCTCCAGATTCTGTCATGGTTTAGGTTTTGGTTTAGGGTTTTTTTTCTGTTTTTTTTAGTTTGAAGTTCTGTTTGGCTTTCCTGTTCCTCGTTCCCTGATGTGTTTCACCTGTGTCTCGTTACCCTTGTGTGTGTATATAAGGTCCTGTCTTTGTCGGCCCTGTGCTGGTC
>JBAMYA010000011.1:8945980-8972679 GCA_037176975.1 Arrhamphus sclerolepis | reverse complement strand
GTGTGCGTGTGTGTGTGTGTGTGGGCTGGGGGATTGGGCCCTGTTTCATTTTGTTGAGCTGAATGTTTGATTCATTTTTCTTTTTTCAGAGTGGTGGTGGATATTAAAAACTACTTTGCATTACAAAGTCTGTGTTAACCTCCTGTGACTGTGTGTGTACGTGTGTGTGTGTGTGTGTAAATACAACGCTGTATAACTGGGTAACTTAGTGGTGTGTTGTAACTTTACTAAATTTGTCACCATCTAGCTTTTTGAAAGTTCAGAAACAGCCTCCCTGCAATAATTTCTAATAGTAGGAATTTTTTTAAGATGTTTTTTTTTTCTTCTTCTGCTACTTTCCTCTTCCACAAAAGGAAGAAAGATTCTACTTCAATAGAACTGGATCAGCACTTAAATATTTATGACAAAATATGCAAGGATATGAAAGCAGAGGTCACGAACTCTCCTCATTTGTAGTCTATTTACAGTTTCCTTGACATCAGTAGTTGACTTGTACATACTTATGACAAGGTGGCTGCACCTGAAAAGAGATGCCAGGTACCAGCAGTCCTTTTTGCACATTTTCTGTGCACATTCAAAATTAAAATAACTTTGGCGTGTCTGTAGGGACTCTTTCAACACCACCACTTCATTGGAATGACGTTTTTGAGTCTAGTCAGAAGCTTAAAATATAAATTATTTTTGACTTAGGTCATTCCCCCCCCCCCCCCCTTTTGTCCGTCCTCTCATGACCACATCTCCCATGTCATGTCAGCCAATAAGAGAGCTTCTTTGCTTTGGATCTATGCGATGTAACTCTGCAGCATCGCAGTGGTACCTCATGGTTGTTTAAAGGTAGAAAAAATTATTTAAAGTGAATAATCTTTTTTTGCCTGCTTTGGCTTGTTGCTTTTTTTAACAGAAGTGGGCGTGACTGCAAAAAGTAACCCAAAATGCAATGCATTACTGCCAGCTAGTTTTTGCAGTACTCTGGTAGCCTCTATTGCTATTTTGTTGCAAGCACCAATTCTGTTCCCTCTTAAAAACTGCTTAGATTAACAGCCATTTGGCCCCCAACAAAAGATTACATCTCTTGTCATCTAATAATAGATCTCGGGTTTTAACAAAAAAATAAATTCTTTTAAGAACACTTTCATGCTTTGTAGTTTCCAGGAGATGTGAGACAGTGCCAGGGAACATTGCCAAGAGAAACTAATTTAACACAACTGCAGCAAATCTGTAATTAGTTTCTTTATTTATTTATTTAGTGCGTGACAGAACCCAGAGAGGACCTGCAACTTAGTCCTGTTTGCCATTGTTAAATGCTAAAGTGATTCTTTTAGAAAAAAAACAACAAAACAACAACAACAACAACCCAGTTTGATTGTACTTGTGCTTTGTGCCAGTGTGTGTACTCGGAGAATAGTTGCACATGAAGTTGTTATACTGTCATGTTGAGGTGACAGACTATAAGTAAAGAAAATAATCAGTTATATCAACTATTTTTTGCATTGACGTTGATCTGGACTTGATCCCTTCCTTCTTATGCCCAGTTAATGACTGTGTGGTTGTTCATCTATGTCTGGTAATGGAATGATGACTTGTCTAGGGTGTACCACTGCCTTTTGCAGAGAGCTGGGGTGGCTCCAGCAGACCCCCGTGATCTCAAATAGGAAGAAGCAGTTAAAAATAACAGATGGAGCAAAAAATACACTCTCCACTTAAATAGCAGACACAAATGTACCTAATAGATTCATTTCCATAAATGCACGAGGCCTAGAACTGGTCAGAGAATATTCAAACATGCACTTCTTCACTGCTTGGAAGCTGATTGGGCATATCCAAACTGTGCCACAGGAGGAAAAAGAAAATTGGGTCAAATGAATTATGTAACATGAATACAATCATAGATATCATAACAACCTTCTGAGGTTGAAACTGGCCATAAGAATGGTGTAGAAAAGTGATTACAGTGAGTTTGAATGTGGCATGGTTGGTGGTGTCAGATGGGCTGGTTTGGTTATTTTATAAACTGCTGATCTGAAGGGACTTTAACACATCACCATCTCTAGGGCTTTAATGGTTTTGAAAACAAGGGGAAATTTACAATTAAAATGTACAGAAAATACAGGATGCATATTCTCCTTTGAGCAAGTATATTCTTAGAGGAGAATATCAGAACTAGTTCAAGATGACAGAAAGGGAAACAACTCCACTTTTTACAACTAAAGATCACAAAACACATGCATCCTTGAAGCAGATGC
This sequence comes from Arrhamphus sclerolepis, assembly GCA_037176975.1. Taxonomy (NCBI): domain Eukaryota; kingdom Metazoa; phylum Chordata; class Actinopteri; order Beloniformes; family Hemiramphidae; genus Arrhamphus; species Arrhamphus sclerolepis. Next base: position 8,970,436 of record JBAMYA010000011.1, on the reverse strand, counting down.
GCTACAGCGGAAGAAAACCACAACTGATGCTGCTCCTAACAGCTAAAAACAGGAAACTGAATTCACACAGGCTCAACAATATTGGATGAAAGAAAGAACATTATCTGGTGTGAAAAATCTCTGACTGAGGTCCAACATTTAGATAGGTGGGTGTCCATCCTGCCTTGTGTCAACCACTGAGGTTGGTGGAGGTGGTATAATGGTGTGGGGGATATTTTCTTGACAGGCTTAAGTCGCCTTAGTACCAAATGAGGATCGTTTGTATGCTACAGCCTTCCCAAGTATTGTTGTTGCCCATGTCCATCCCTTTACATCAAAGTTTACTTCTTTATAAAGAGGTGTTTATTCACACTTACCAAGCTTTCCTGCTAAAATCTCCTGAATATCTTTTGCATATTTTGCATCAAATGCATTCTTATACTCCATGTGACTGTAGGGTTTGTGTGAAAGTGGTAACTTACTCTCTACTGATAAGGTGATGGGCTGGCTGGTCTTGTTCTCTCCATTCTTGTCATTTACTGCCTGCACATAATACCGCCCAGCGTCGGGGGCGACTGTCGACAAGATGACCAGCGTGTTGTCCAAGGTGATGGCGCTGAGGAGAGGAAATAAACAAAACAGTGTGAATACACAACGTACAATGATAAGGCTACTGGATAATCTTATTTACCTGGGTGTGCAAAACCTAGGGGGGTATCTGATACAAACACAGTAATACAAGCTTATAAGAAGTGTCCAGAGATAATTCTTTGAAAAAAAACTTCAAAAGTTGCAGTCTAATTGGAGATAAATATGCTTTGAGTTTGTTTGTGTCCACACTTGATCCCACAAACATTTTACCAGTTTAATTACACTGTTGAAGCCGCATTAGGTCTATTGATTTACAAAGTGTAAACATTGTGTAAGTGCTGACAGAGCAAAGCACGGAAACTGACATCACCTCTTTGCTCAAATATGATATCCTTGCATAATAAGCCAAAGCTTTTACGGAGCTGCTTCTATCGCTCTGCTTCCCTTGGCCTACATTTTAGCTTCTTTTGTTGGGACACATGTTCTTCATTTGCAGCTGAAAAGAAGCCTAAGTAAATACACACAGAATTTTCTTTTTATTTAGCAGTATAACAGTTCAAGCAGACCCCAAGATATGATACTAAATCACTAATAAACTTCTCGTTGTGTCTTTCTCAAGCATCACAAGACATCAGTCAATGAGAAAGAAAACCTCCTTGTAGCTGATTGATGTTGCAGGCCCCTGACCATGTTTGCAATCAATATTTTCTTATTATCTGGTCCCGTTCTCGAGAACCTGGTACTAACATTCCAGGTGGCTGTGTTCCTCCACACATGTCGTTCTGTTGCTTGATCCTTGTATCTCTGTACTGTCCCACCCTTTTCTTGTCTCCGTCACTCTATCAGGCCCCAACAAAGCTGAATGAACGCACAATGAAGGGCGTGTCCGACACTTTGGCTTCGTCGTGTCGTCATGATTCCAATTTCCTGAAAAATATACAGGAAGTCGGGCATTTGTTTTGTTGCCACAGCTCCTGCTGTGACAATTTTGCTTTCACAGTGGCAGTTATCTATACTTTGTGTACTTGACCTGCCGTCTCTCACTTCTGAGTTCATTCTTTTTGTTAGAAACAGAAGCGGCGAGGTGAATATCAGACACCCATGATAGAGCTCCACTTGGATGGAGCACTGTTCGAAAAGCACTTTCGGACAACTGGACGATACAAAATAGGGCAATTTTACACAGCAAATGTTTATTTTCCTCAGTTTTTCTGTCATGCGATATAGGGGAATACACTGTCACGAATCGCTGTCGTCCCCGTGTATTGATTTCATTGTCTGTGCAGCAGTTTGAATGGGTGATGCATCTGTTGAAGTCTCGAAAGTTGAACATTTCTCAACTTTTGGTTGATGCGATGCACAAAACCCAGAATGAGCCGCAAAGCACATGATGCTTCCAACGCATACGTGTGAGCATACCGTTGGACAAACAACAACAAAGCACATTTTATAGTACTTATTTAACACACACATACACAAAATAACTATATATAGAGCTAAAAGACGTTGCTCATCTGAGGTTTCATCTGCCTTAAACTTTATTATTATAGAAGGGGTACTCCCTTTTTTCACACAAATATACTGTATACACAACACTACACAAATAGATTTTGACACATCAGACTGGTGTGTCTGCTGGTTTTACAGCTACCTTCTCTACTTCCAGCGTTTACAAAGCAGAGATCTGTCTTTAAACTGATTAATTTTCAACAATGTGAAATGTGGCCCCAATCAGAGGGCACATTTGGGATTCCTTCTGCATGCTGAGAGTTTAAAAAAAGAGGTGGGGGGGCAGTCAGGCCTCAATGGCTGCAGCTTATGATCTGCAGTAAATATTTTATGCTAAATCGCTGGAGCGGCGACATCCTGGACACACAGCTATGAATTATGGATCTCCTCAGGGATGTAGGAAACATGGAAGTGTCCAAAGCGCTGAATGAATCTGTGGTGACTTGTCAGGAATATTCTCAAAAGGAAACACAGTGCAAGTTTAAGTTTTTCCTTTTTCCATCTAAAATCTGAGGTCTGAAAGACAAAAATATCCTGGTAGTCGTGACTACGAGCTGCTTTACTCTCTGTGATTTCTGTAATATAACAGTAAGAATGAACATACTTGTCCAGAAACTTGTTTATAATGACTAAAAGATGACAAAATTTCCAAAAGGTATGAAGCTGAAGCTGTTCAAGGCTTGTAAAATATTAAGCAAAATCACATTTTTTTCTTTAATTTTTTTACAACTGCAAAATTGGAGTGCCTTAGAAATATTAATTTCCTATGTAGAATTTTTTGTCTATTCTTCTTGCAAATAACTTTTAGCTGTGGGAGATTCTTGGGCAGCCCACATGCACTTCTTTTTAGAAGAATGTCAAGGAAGCTGCAAGGGCCAAAATGAAATCTTCAGCTTGCAACTATACATTAATCTGGAGGGTTTTCATGGTTGTTGTAACATCATTATAGCCTGGTCCTCACCAGACTAGTAATTCTGTTCCATTTCATTTCACTTCACTAACGCTAAGATCTTTTCAGGTTAGTCCGACACAAAAAGAGCTGACCAACCAACGCACAGAAGGATGCGGCCAAGATATATGACACAGCCGCTGTGCCAAATTAGAAATTCAGTTTAGTCTGATGAAAGCTGCAATGGCGGCGGACACGGATATACGAAGAGGCTATTCACTCTGTCTTGGAGAAGATCCCTGCTATCAGGGACTTCAAGCCACAACAAGATGAGTGTTTAATTAATTTTTTGAATGGAAATGATGAACAAGCCCTGATCTAGGTATGGAGGACCGTGTTTACAGCAGAAGTACGAGACGGCTGTGCTAGCACATAACAAACGTCGTCGCCAAACGTTAGCGATTGATTTTTGGGTAGACCAATCATTTTAAACTTCAGACAAGCACCCCACCCACCGGGAAGTAAATCTTTGGCAAGAGTGTCCAGACTCTTTGCAGGGATGAAATGAAGTGGAAAGAGTCCAGTGAAGAACAGGCTAGCATCATTATGCCCTCACTTATCCTCCATTTTTACAAATGGTGTTTTTGTGACTAGTGACCGGTCTAACTAAAATTCGCTCCAGTGAAATCTTCCCTGTGCCGCTTGCGGTGTAATTTTCATTTGCAAACTACTGGTTGTGAATTTTATTCTGACAAGGGAGGCGAAAAAAGGCCTTCTCCCTTAAATGAGGCACCCCACCACTCTACGATGGTTAAATCTTGCAGATATGAGGATCTGAATTTCATATTTAAGGAAACAGAAAAAAAAACAACAACCCTCTCTATGCAGATCATTATTAAAAAAATATATATGTTTGAATTACAAAGCTGCTGCTTAGATGCTCCTGACTGCTGAGAAAAAAGTCAAACTATTCAAAAAGCTTTGTAATTTACAGCGTTTGGCCTGTCTATATAAGTCCAGCTGACTTTTCCATTGTGCCTTCTTTCAATTTCAGTCAAAATTTTCATAAAACAGACTCAATTTGTTACTTTTACTCTTCAGCAGTATGCAATTTAAAGCTCAGTACGCCTACTTCTTCCATCCTTTCATCCTATATACCATTCAAAAGTTAATATCTGTACCCGAGGACCGGCCAAATTAAGCTGCAACCAACATTATCCACAGCAAATTTAAGTTTCATCACTGATTGGGGGCAGGAGGCAGTTTTTTTCCCCCTTCTAGTTGATTTTAATGTGCTCCCCTGCTGGGCATCTCTCTCTGGCTGTAATCAGAGCCAGTGCAGTCGGGGTCGCACAAAACTTTGTTACACAGCTTGTTCAGCAGATCCAACTGCTCTCAGAGCTCGCTGGGCCTCAGGGATCAAAGACCACATGATGCTTGAAGAAAATAAAAGTAAGCCAATTATACTCAATAGCTTTTACATGGATATCAATGCAGAAAGAAGCAGTTCGGAAAAAGTTATGAAAATGTTTCTTTTTTGGCCAGTTTTCTGAAGTTTTTATTTTCTTCTTTTGTCTGTCTTTTTTTTCATTCTCTCCTTTATCTCTGATTCTGTGTGTGAATGCATTCTGGCCATTCTGTCTCTCAGTGGTGTTGTGAGCAGCTGTCCGAGGATTGTTTGTAACGATGGTTTGCCGCACATCCAGCACGGTGCAGGGATTTATCGAGCCACAGAGCTGAGAAATTTGGACAAATCAGATATGTGTGAACATGCCTCCGTCTCCATCTAGTTTTTTTTTTTTTTCCCCTCCCCTTCTTATGTTTATTCCCACATCTCAGAATGCTTTCTATTTTTTATTCCAACCCAATTTTCTTTTCCATTATTATTTCCAGAAAAGAGCTGCAGTGCACCAGGGAGACTGGCAGAATGCACCGCCGCTCAGAAAACATCTCAGCAATGCCGTGCAGCTTTTTTTTTTTTTTTTTTTTTGCAACCCCTCGCTTTGCTTTGCAGCAGCGAGCAATTACTCTCTTGTGGATCAATTTATTTATGTTAGACATCAAGGGTGGTTTTCATTGAGTTCAGCCCTGATGATACTGTGGCACTTTCATCAATAATGATGATGAGGATTTATTTTTGATTGAGGTGGAGAGACAGGGGTTTAAATGTTTTATTTACCACTAGCTGCTTCCCTTCTCTAATTTCCATTATTACAAATAAATTGAATTTCAGCTAAATTAAATTAACAATGATCCAGAGTTGCTCTTTTTAATTAAAAACACATTGGTCCTGGACTCAGAAAACACTGGCCTCCTATCGCTTTCTGTCTGCATATCCACTATTGAGAGTGACGGAGCTGGAAAAGGCTCCAGCACACATTCACATGCTGGAGTGTTTTGGCATGTGTCGCCACTGTCCCTCTCCACCGGGCCGTGAGGAGCACAACCTCACTTGGCAGACTCAGACCTCCATTACATGCAGACAAATGGCCCAAGCTGGCTGATGGCTTCCCCCAGGAGACAGAGAGGGGTCGACAGGATCAAGCGGCTCGCATGGCTGCGGTACGAGTCCAACTGCAGGCACTGGACAGATGAAGGCGTAAGACAGCCAGCGCAACAGGCTGCGTGTCCCGCCGCTCAATAGACCTGTGATGAAACAGCCACAGCTCCTGGGGATGGCGAGATGAAGGAGTGAGAGGGAGGTGGGAGTGCCGCTCATGGAAACAGCCACTTGTTTTTTACACCAGGGACATGAACTGGAGATGTGAGTTCAGCGTCTGCCTCTCTGCGCCTCGTGCTTTGTTGAGTGTTCAGACAACCAGTGCACGGATGTCTCAAACAGCCCTAGTCAAGGCCAATAATGACTTGATGTGACTTTCTAAATAACTGGAGACTTTAAAACGTTAAATAAGCTCGGCAGCTTAGATAAATTCATCCCCTGAATGACACAACCTACAGTTACTGTGCAAAAGTTAGTACCCCTTCTTTTCTTTTTCTTTTTTTTAATGTAAAACTGTGATATAAATGATGCCATTATAGTGGTTCTTCATATTAGGAAAATCATACAGCCTCAAACAAACAACTTTTACTATTGTTCACTGTAATTCCATTGATTTACAAGAAAAGAAGCTAAAACGAAAAACATCATCACAGTTCAACAGCCCATCTCTCAGTAGCTTTTATATCCACTGTTCCGAAACCTGGATTCTTTCATTTTTCACACATTTTGATGAGGACTTCCTGGTGTGCTCCAGATCATGGTCTTGATGAATGACCCAGTTTTGACCGATCTCTGGCTGTTGAACAGATTTCTTCAAGCATCGCCCTCCACTCGCTGCTTGACTGTAGGTGCTGCAGATGCTGCTGAGATCCTGCGTCTGCTTTTCGACCAAACATGACACTGACGGCTCTAGTTTGGTCTCATCTGTTCATAGCACATGATTCAGGTGATGTTTTGCAAACCTCAGTCACATTTCCTGGTATTACCCAGTTACTTTTATTTATTTATGTTTTTTGTTTTACTAAATGAATAATGACATCATGAAAAAAGTTATTTGTTCTTGTTTAGCTGAAGAGACATATACAACAGATCATTTTGCACATGGCTGCATCACAAGCTAAGCTGGAATTTGTAAAATATGATATTAATTAGTAGGAAAAAAATCTGTTAAAATCAATTTTAGGGCCAATCAGCCACTTTTGACTTCTGTCTGTGAGAGAATATCAACAGATTCAGATTATTATTATGTCTTTAAATATCTTTTTATTTTTCAGTTATAAAAAGATTCAATTTCTAGTCTACCAAATGAAAATGATTTATTGCCAAAACAAATTAATTAATGGTGAAACAGACCATTTCTGTCAGTGATATTAGAAAATGAAAATGTGCATGAGGTAGATTTGCAGATTTGTTGGCTGAGAGCCAAAACAAATTGTCAAATTTTACCAGAACAAGACTGGCTGTTCGAGTGGGTTTCTTGAAAATCCAGGTCAGCTTACCAGTCCAGCAGGACATCACCCTGATGGAACCCCTGGATACCAGTGGCTTTAATAGGAAGAGTAAAGCTCTTGATGAGTATGTAGATGGAGAAATAAACCCCCCAAAAAACAAAAACGGACAATGCTTTGGTTAAAATAAAACAAAAATACAGTACAAAAGCTCCATTTTCCACAGATGTAATGGGTTGTTTTATGACTTTATGGTTGGCGCTGAGTTTTCCCACTGCCGGTGTCTGTAAACCACCAGTTCCTCCAGTGCTTCTGACTGCCAATGTGTAAAACGTGTGCACGCCAAGTGTCTTCCAGTCTCTAATCTGGTGGTGATGGCAGCGGGCAGCGGTGCAGGAGACGGCGTCTCGAGTGTCGAGCAGCTGGCCTCTGCTGTTTCGGTTGGTGCTCTCAGTTCAGGTAGATTCCTGCTTACTGGCAAAGTTACAGTTTTTGTGTCTTTTTTTTTTCTTTGTTGATAGGTTCTTTATATATACTTTATAAATACCTGAAGATGCCCCTCCTCACACAGTAATTAACCAGTATGTAAACATTGCACTATATCACTTAAGGCTTTGGTTAGTAGTTTATGTAGATTGTTTTTCTTTATTAACCTTTTGATTTGTCTGGTTTGGTTTGTTACTAACCTTGATTTGTTGTGTTTTCAGTTAGTTTGCTTTTGTCAATAATTTGCTCTTAGCTAACTCTTGTGGTTTAGGCTTTTAGAATATTGGTGTTTTAATTTTATTTTTTCAATAAAATTAAATAACTTGTTTTTATTATTGAATGTCAAATTACATTGATAGTAGCTTTTTCCACTATTTCTTTCTCTCTTCCTTCAGTTGCCAGAGCTACCTGCTCGTTTCTCTTTATTGGTTAGTGTTGTGGGCTTTGTCCATCTTGACAACCCTCACTTAACCGAGCTACTGGGCTCCACCACCATGACGGTGCAACTCTGCTGACAGCTGCTGATTATAAGGGGTGGAGTCAGCCAATCATTCCCTCTCTAGACGTCCACTATACACCTTTGGTTTACCCTCTTCGGCATGATGTGAAGCTGGGTGGAAATAAAGATGGCGAAGCTGGAAACAACTGCTCTCATCTGGGTTCTGGGACCTCATAGAATCCTGAAAATCTTAACAGCTCGCTGAATTACACATTTCCTGACCCTGCAATGAAATATTACACGAAGGAAACCTCAGTGCTTTGGATTGGAGGTTGAACATGTCCATGCTACCTTGACTGGTACCAGCCAAGTACCCGCTTGTCTTGTCCAGTGTAAAACCAGTCTTAGACAGCAACACAGCCTCCCAGTGGTACAGTCCACCTGCTACACCTCAAGGAACACAACAAAGAGCATGAAGCAACAGACTTTTTGCCTGGATTACCAGCAAGCCAGTCCATAACTGGTACCTTCTTTTTCCTCAACCATATCCCTGTAATGTGTTCACAATGAGGTTTTCTATTGTTTTGTTTGATAGATACATGGAAGATGAGTCAGTTTTGAAGGCAATATACCACATGTTGCTCTGAAGTCTCTAAAGTGTATTTTGTGATTTGGTGTTACCATCACAGAAGTTTAGATGAGCACTGATTCAAACTGGTACCATGAATGTACACAAGAATTAAATCAAAGATGATGAGAAAACAATATGAGGTCATACTTCATACTGTCAGGTAAACGTGAACGTGAGAACAACTGCATTTTTCATTTTGTGTTTTCCATATCGTGCCAGTTGTCTGTGTAATCAGCTGCAACATTTATGGCCAGTTTATGTCAAGGAAAAGCTCTTAACATTCACTTTTCCTGAACTGGGAAAGTAAAAAAAAATACAAATGTTGTCAACCAGTTTTTCACTGCGACAGTGACCGTTGATTGGCTTGACTGTGCATTTCATTATGGAATAAGGTATGCAGGATTCGCAGGTCAGGTGCTGAGTGAAATCTCTTCCTGAAGTAGCTCGCCATCCAGGTATTTTCCACATGCTGCAGACTGAGCAATTGTTCCCATTCTACATCCTATATTTTGTCAAATTCAATAAATAGCAGTACTACAGAGTCTGGTTTGGAAAACTGCTCTTTTCTTTGTTTATTTTGAGAAGCGGGACAAAAAAAAAAGAAAAATAACAGAATTGCAGCTGAGAAATACATGCAGTCAGACTACTCACAATGAGCCATTAAGCGTTTTGATGAGCCCAGATGTGGAAACAAAGACCCAGTTGCAAAGTTACATGCTTCTCATTCCTATATTTTTAGACTCTTTGTTTAATAGAACCAATAATCCACAGACCTCTCTGAGGAATCCAGCAGGCAGAGACAAACAAATGATTGTCAAAAAGAAACAAAATCAAAATCAGTCAATCTGATTCAAGTATTCATTCATTTGGGAATCCAAGTGTCATTTTTCCTTTTTTTTTTCTTTTTTGCTACTGTTTCATTTTGACATCTGTCCCGCTTTGAGCTGCAGATCGTTGGGTTCATGACAAATACTTGGCAGCCTCAGGTAACGCAGAGGAAGGGTTTGAGTATTCACCAGCTCATCTGACTTATGGAGAATCCATAGTGTTCCAACCGGACCTGAGCGTCACAGGCAGAGGCCGTTCATTAATGCACAGCTACAGCAGATTACTCGAGTGCACGGCAATGCGTGTGCACGTCAGGCACATCCGCCTAGCGACCCCACCACCCGGCAGCTCCTGCAGGTCATGCTCCTCTTTGTTCCATCTTAACTGACATTTCCACAAGCTTGTTTCCATGTGATGCAGATAAATCCATGAAACAGTGCCAACAGAAAGTTTCTGGGAGTAAAACAAGAAGTGGGCAGTGAAGTGCTGTCAGAGGTAAAACAGTCAGAGGACAAGTCCTGCTGCTATATTAAACACACTCAACTTGTAGCCAGCAACCCTACGATTGCTGACAAATGGGTTTACTGACGGATGCTCTGATTATACACCACATTAAGTCTCCAAAATAACACCACAAATCAGAGCAGCTGAATGGGCTGCCACATACATTTCTATTGAATAAGGGGCGATTAATGGTATTTGGTTCAAAATAAGTTCCTTTACTGCATACATCCTGCTTTTTCATCATTATAGGACAAAGACTTGGTGCTGGACATGGTCATTGAAGGTGAAGGACCAGGCTGCACATCAGTACTGAGTCAAAACAAGGGCACATTTCTGAACCTTGTCAGGAAACAAGAAGAGAAAAAGGAAGAAAAAAAAGAAAAAGAAAAAAAGCCCAGCACTAAGTGAATGTGCAACTTTATGGATGCACCGTCACAGGAGTCTGCATATGCCAAGACCAGCAGCTGCACAGGCCACATGGCAGAAGGAGAGCAGTGACAGTGGCACGCGGAGAGTCTGCCTTGCCAAAGGGAATCTGGCAGCTTAAAAAAAAAAAAAAAGGAAGGAAAAAGCAAATTGCTGTGGATTTTCTTTATACTATAGATCTAGGACTTAGGTGGTCTGCTGCTTTTGTGCACTGGAAACAAAAAAGCTACAAAGAAGAACATGTCATCACATCTCCTGAAATGCTAAAAAAAAACAAAAAAGAAAAAACTAATGTTGTTGATTTGATGTTTGGAGGAAAAGGTTTGAATTGTGTCTGAGCACCTCCACCACTGCTTAAGAGTAGCTTTACTTTTATACATGGAGAGCCACATTTTCTTCCATAAGGTCATATTCATATAGTATTAAAGGCCCAGTATATTAAAAGAAAAGAAAAAAATCACCATCAAAAGTAGGCTTGTTCTGTTTATCAAGCTTGTATAACATATTTAATTAACTCCTGTTGCTAATTTGTTGATGTATGACTGTTCTGTAAATGTATTTGTCCTGGACATTTTCTCTAGAGTTGGCACTGAAAAGCTTCAACAATTTCATAAAAAAGTTTTTCCCACAAAAAAAGTCTGCCTCTAAAACTGGCTTCTTCAGCAGCTTAGGTAACGCTCCCTCTGCGGCTGACATGTTAACTTAAGACGACTAAACTGCTTTCAGATGATCAGTGACATGGAAAACGTTAAGGTTGTTCAGGATGATGACTATTTAAATTGCCACATACCACAAATGAATGTTCATATGAAACTTATCCCAGATGTTTCCAGGTGGCAGGGTAAACGTTGGACATCAGAGGGCCACTAGAGACTAATTACTTATTGTGACAATTCAAACTCAAACCTGGAATCCTTTATAACCTCCACATCACAATACCGCACTCATAAAGCCATTTCCCTAAAATATGTGAAAATGTATTTCCTAAACATTTTTTTGAAAAAATGGTAACACATTTAAAATATTTGCATTTGGTTAATGGATTTGACAGATTGAATTCAGTCTAAATAAATACTTTGAAAGTCCCAGTGTCTTACTCATTTTTGCAGCTACAGTCTCTCAAATTTTAGGGTTCTATTCTGATCGCCTCACATTTGGTGAACCGTTATGTAAAAATAAAGTTTGTAAATGGAAAAAGCAGAACATGTTTCATTTTGGTCAAATAGGAGCCCAACTGTGTGAAACTGCCCAAAACCTTGACAACGATGACAGTGGTTAAATTATCCTTCCTTACAGCATAAATAAATCTGCTTACAGCCTGGTACAAATAATGGTTTTAGCCTTCATAATCATATTTCATACCCATGACAACTGTACAGGAGTCTTTTTATATTAAACCACTAATTTATCTACAAATAGTAGTTTTTGAGTTTTAGCTGCATTTCTATCTCTAGTTTTAAACAGCTGGCAGTTTGTAGCTGCTTAGCGGTTTTGGTAAACCTTTCCCTCTGAAGTGTGGATTGAGAACTTCAATCCATTCATCAGTCCATTAGTCTACCTGCTTCTTCCTATTCAGGGTCACGGGTGAATAAAGAAAAGAAACAGAACACAAAGATTGTTGTGCTGGCAATTGTGGCACTCTTACAGTGACTCAAACTCCTGCAAACAGCCTGCTAAGTGCAAGTGTAACGTTAGCCTAATGCCAATAAGATGAACTATTATAACGGATCTCTATATCCTTTAAGCCCGTTAAGAGCTTGAAAGCATAAAAGCGTTGGGAGGTAAACGGGTGAAGTATGCGCAGTCTGCCCAGGGGAGTCAATGTGGAGAACTGTGGATTGCAGCGCCAAGGCACACTATAAAAACCTGTAGGTGGCGTCAAAGAAGGTGCGTCCAGCTGTCTTTACACAATCCCAAGGCTGTGCTCAAACAAACTCCTGCAGCCCCCAGCTAGCTGAAGCAATGTTGTAAAGATGAGTGGGCCAAAGCTCGTCAACAGTTACAACTGATTACATCAAGATACTGCGGCTACATCATTTGTTGTCCATCTATGTTGCTAGATATTTATAAAAATAAATGTAAATGTAAAACCTGGTAAGAAGCAGATATTTAAGGGTTCAAATATTGAAGCTGCTGGATCCGTCAAAGGATTATTACTATAGTCAATGGGCAGCCAGAACTATACACCCACCAAACTTTGTACCTAGATTTCAATCTGCAACCAGACCTCTGACATTTAAAATGATCTCAATACACCTCTAGGTGGTGCAATTTAGGTTTTGTGAACATTAGAGCAAGATTTTTTTTTTTTTACTCTGATTCTCGAAAGATCCCAATAATTAAAAATGTTAGAGAGCCATGTTAATGAAACCTTTTAAAATTAATCATGACAGCATTTGGAAAGAGCGTAAAAGATCTGAAACCAACTGGCCTGTAGGGTTGCTTTGATATGAAGGTTTACATTATATTTCTAAAACCTCGCAGGCCACATTTCTTTCTTCGTTTTGAACCAAATCAGCCATTCACACCATTTCTCTCACAAAAACCTTCCCATCATTTCGAAAAAAAAAAAGAAAAAAAAATTGAAAGTGAAGGTCGATTTAACTCTTCAGTCATTGTTCAAGAAACTCAGCACAGTTCATGTACCGATAATACGTATGAAAAGTTGTTAAAAAATATATTGATCAAATAATCTAGTCCAGTAAGTTACTCTTTGGCCCACTCTACCCTGTCATGTCTTGTTTCAAAGTTAACACAATTTATTGCTGACAATCAGTGCATGACTCTTTGACAGCACACCAAAGTTTGTGAAATCTCTTTCATAAACGGCGCTGCAACTCGTAAGTGTCATTATTTTAAGAACCAATTTACATAAAACTCTGAAATTTGAAATGTATTGTTTCAAATGCTTAAAAAGCAGATAGTGCGTACTGGATTAAACCACTCAACAGTCAGCTGTGATTAGATCATCATCATCATGATTATTGTTATTATTATCATTATTATGCCCTGATGCATTAAAAGGTTTGCTCTCTGTTTTGCATGACTGTGGTTTCTGCATTAGATGCACAGAACCTGAGTCAAAGTGCACCTCAAAAGAAGTCTTGCAGTCACCAGGTGTCATCCAAGTGATTTCTAAGCATCATCCACCTTGTGACTTCAAAAGAGAAAAGATATCACACAAGAGCAAAAGGAATTCTGTCCTATCGTGCAACGCCATTTGAAGATGAAGAAGAAAAAAAAACTCAGAATATGCAGTGCTGACCAAAGCGATAACAATTTTGATTGAAAATACAATGTCACAGAAAAGTAGTTTCACCAATCTAAAATACAAGTCTGAAATTTAGTCATTCCTCAAATGGTTTGAGGTTATTACTACATCAAGGAAGTTTTGGATGTCGCTGCTTTCTCACTCTCTTCTATAGCCGAGCTGTGATTACGGGGACGACAGAGACAAGCAGCAAGATGGACCCCCGAAGAGCCTGTAAATTAAAGTTATAACACCTGAGGAGGGAAACCAAAAAGAGAAAGACTGGGAATATAAGAAAGAGATTGTGCATGACACTGAAATTCACCATGGTCGTACTCCATTGAAACTTTTTATAATCCCCTACTGTAGCTCGCCAGAGCAACAATTGACCCATCCATAGCAAATCTTCCGGATTGAATTACTTTTTTATTTATCACCGATGATGCCGGAACGCACTAATTTTTGGAGTGAGCTGCCACCTCGGTAACAGCTGCAATGTGATGCAGATTTCTTGAGCACTCCCCTGATCTCCTGCAACAGAGACTTTGATGCCTCTATGGAGTAAATGCTACTGGCATGAATCAAATTCAATTAAATGATTTTCAATAAAAGAAAAAAAAAAAGGCTGTCTGTTATCTACAGCGCTCATTTGCACACTGTGACCTTGGTAGTGTCTGGTATTAGCATTCTCAGAGCTGCGGGGCAGAAAAGCAAGGATGGAGAGCAGCTGAGAACACGCAGTGTGTCTTGCGAAAACAGCTGAGGAACAACAGAAAATGGGATTGACTCAGGATGATGGAAAATTACAAAAATGCGTTCGACAAAGTAAAACTCAGGAGGAAGCTGATGCAGGAGTCCAGGAGTAAGAGAAAGAGTCAGACGCTAAATGAGGCGCAAACTGTGAATGCTGACAGGCATGGCATTACGAAAACAGGCGGGGAGCGTGGGTGAACTGTCAGCTGAAAGGAGCCACACTGGACCAAACAAAGTATATGCTGGGGACTAATTGGTAACTGAAACGCAAACGAGGAAGAAAACTGTCACTAAGACGCTCAAAGGCAGAAAGTGCTACACCTAAGTTCTGGTCACCATGTTCTGCATATACACAAATATGCATTAGAGCTGGGTACAGAGAGGCTTGAAACTAAACTCCACCGCGCAGTGACAGTGTTTCCATTAGCATGCTTGTCATGTGACAAAGTCACGTTTTCTCACAATTAGCCCTTGAAAGAATAACGGATGTCCAGAACCTAATCAACCACATCGCTGTCAGTGTTTCTACTTGAAGAAGACTCAGACGTCTGCAACAAATTGAAATATACATGAAGAAAGTCACTTCTGCGAGCTCATTGTCCACAATTTCATGGAGGAGCAGTAAATTCAAAACTGTGGGATGAATCATGTAAATTTTGATGAGCGATGTGGAGCAAAAACTCCTCTTTTCTTTCTTGTTTTTCAACCTCCTAAATCATGTCCATGTTTACATCAGATGCATTTTCTATTCACATTTCCAATTTGCTGAATTTTAGAGTTTTGGAAACGCAGCTTGTGATTCACGCTTCAGACAGTGAAGATGATCGTGGACTTCAGGAAGGACTCTGGGAGAAGTGGGAGCAGAACATCGGCTCCCTCAACAAGAAGGCTCAGCAGGGGATTTACTTCCTACAGCAGCTGAAGAAGTTTCACCTTCCGCTGAAGATGATGGTGAACTTCTAAGCTGCCATCGTTGAGTCCATCCTCACATCATCATCAACAGTCTGGTTTGCTGCAGCCACAGCCAGGGACAAGGTCAAGCTGGAGCGCTGCAGAGACGGTGTACAGCTCTCTGGGAGTTCAGCTCCAGCACCCGGAGACGTGCAGCCAGGATTGCAGCCAACCCCTCCCACCCTGGACACAGACTGCTTCAGTCCCTCCCATCTGGAAAAAGGCTCCGACCCAGGACCAGGATGTCACACCACCAGAACAGTTTCTTCCCCGCTGCAGTCCTTCCCCATCTGACACCCCACCACTCACAACTATGTATCTTATTTGTGTACAGTCTATATATAACTACTACTTTTGACTTTTTGATTGATGTCTTTAGTACCATACATCACAAATATTTCCTCGTTCCGACAAATGTTTTTTTTTTTTTTTTCTCAACTGTACCTGGCAATAAAGTGATGCTGATTAACCACTTCATTCAACCCACAACAGCATACAACACGTATAACTTCAAACTACAGCTAAAAAAAAATCTGATTACAGTAGAAGCACATTTCAACAATGTCCTCAGTCTCAGCAGGTGTTGATGTGATCTGTACATATATATATCTATGAATTTACTTATTTATCTAAGTGTGGAGTCCAAACGCTCAACTGACGTTATATGGCTTCTGTGAGGTGCCAGATGTCAGGTCAGTGGGATGATTTCAAACCTCAGATTTATATAATTCTCATTTATATAATCTATTGAGCATTTTATAATGTAAATGTATGTGAATGAAACAGTAGAGCTCAACTTTTCGGGCTGTAACTTGTTTATTGTTATTTATTCATTTACTTTTATTTTGTCTGTTGATTGTATTAGGGACTTATAAAATACTCTCTGAGCTCAAGCAGACCCCATCTCAAGGTTTATCTTGCTCAAACAAAAGAAAGGACAGAAAATTCCCACATTTGAAAAGTGAAAAGTGAAATATTAGTAATTTTGTACGAAAAGTGACTAAAAGTTCTCATTTCATTCAATAAATCCAAGGATATCAGCCCTGCATATAAAAACTTTAATATTTAATTTAAAATATTGGACAATATTTCATGAGCTTTTGTGGATAAAAACCGTCGCGTCAACAGCATGCATGTTTATGTATGCTGTGATGGGGAACCCTACATTGTAAGCTACGCTGTACCCCCACATGCACTTCTTCGTGGTGCACTGGTGATGATCACAAAAAAAAAATTGTGACTGGTCCAGTTGGCAGAACAGTTTTTGTTGTTGTTTTCAAAGCGAGGTAGAAAGGTTGCAGCAATGTCTGTAAAACCTACTGTTCCTCATAATTTATCAGCTCCAACTCGCCTTATTTTCTCCGTTCCTCTGTCTGAACGACATACAGGGAGTAAACAAAAGGAAGCTAAGCACTATAAGCTACAGCGCTGAAGAAGAGAACCCACAATGCCACCTAGTCTGTGATGAAAGTAAATGACATCTAAATTACACTGTTTAGGCGACTGTACACATTACATGGGAGATTTTATTTGGTAAACAAAGAACTGGAAATAAGTCATGCTAAATTCAATACTCTTACAGAAGCTGCTTTCTCCTGCTGCTGACGACACAAAACACTCTAAAGCTCTGAACACACTAATTGGTTTATTGCAACACCACGTCAGAAAAAAAAGAGAAACAGACGAGAGCTGAAACAAAGTATGTGAGATCAAGACACGAGATGCAGAAGCAGCACACGAAATGAAGAAAAACAAGTTTGATTTATGTAAAATGGAAACTTGTGAACCTTCTTTCATAGACCCACAACACAACATTACTGAGTTCCAATGCCAGACAGAGCAAACCAGAGCAACCCGTCGGCCCACGACTAACCTCAGCCATCATCTTCTGAGGGTATCTGGCCACTTGTCTCATTGTGATTCTAAGCCAGGGTATGATGACTGATGAGGAGGAGCTGATAAGAAAGACTCACTCTCACTAAGGACAAGGTCACCTCCCACCCAGAAGAAATGCAGATGTGATGAGACGGGGATCAGTGACTTTAAACACACACTCATGCGGGTACACAAAGTACTCCCACAAGGGTGTGGCAACACAGAAATGTGTGGTGAAAAAAACAAAAAACAAAACTGCATGTCAGCCATCCATCCATCCAGAATCACAAAAGTCAAGCTTGAAAGGGAAATTGCTTTTTTCTGCCTTCAAATGCTGGCTCTATATTTGTCCCTGGAGCCAAGGGACATCTATTGGAGATGAATATCTGATACAGTAGCCTGCCAGCTATTTGCAGCCCACACGAGCAACCTAAGGCTATGTTAGCCTTGAATAATTAGATCATTAGCCTTACACTGCTGCTTCAATTTCAAGTCCAGACCATAACTCCGTTAATATTTCATCCTTTATTTATTTGACCCCTACACCAACCCTGCTTTTAAATACTTCTAATGGCTGTCACAAAGTTTTTGTTGGTCACAATTATCCTCCACCCAGCACCTGACAAAAGCAGCTCTGAGACCTATAATATCATATTAAAGTGGTGTTTTATGTGAAATACAAGAAGAAAACGGCACCTTACAAATCCAGCTTCCAGTTCATGCCCTTTAGTTTTGTGTAAACAGAATGAGAAAGCAGGACAACAATCCTCATTTGAGGCTGTCAGCACATCTATTGCTCCTTAACTTTATTGTGCACTGATTGTGCTGGATGAACACGACTGCTGCCAACTGGCAAACACTGATCGCTGACCTCAGAAACCACAGCCTGCAAGTTTTGTGCCAAAACGAAGAGAGACAAAGTAGGGAAAGGGAAAAAAAAAAAGAAAAAGAGACAGCATCTAATAACAGAAGCAGATATGAAAGCATTTGGTTTTACTCTTGAAATAAGAATGAGTAACAAGAGAGCAGTTCTAGTACAGAGTGGTAAAGTGCCACTGCTCTTAGACTTTGTTCTGCAAAGATAAATTCAAGCTGCCCTTTGGCACAAAGTGGAGTGAGATGAGTGACAACCATATGTTGAAAGAGTTACTTTGAAGCTGAAGCACTCACCTAAGAACAATGAAGTAAAAAAATAAAACCTCTAGTGAAACAAAAAAAAAAAAAACACATAAAAAGCCCTCGTGGGAAAAATAACAACTTACATGCGATTGCTGGGTGGTATCTTGCGTCCATCTCTGAACCAGGTGACTTGTGGTTGGGGGAAGCTGCGAATGCGTGGCGCCGGGACAACTGCACCTTCTCCCTGAGAGACAGACTGAGAACGTTCGCCCTCTTCAAAACTTCCCATAACTAAAAGAAAGACACAGAGGAAAAAGGGAAGCGGTTTTAGCAGGTAACATAGGAGCGCTAAAAGACACAGGAACAAATTTATTTGTCAATGACAACAGAGCTGCTGCCATCTGCTTTTAGTGCGGAAAATCTTAACCGAGTGGTTTTGATGGACAACGCAGTGTTGTTGCCATGGTCCCCACTTTAGATCAAGAGAGACTTAAAGGAAGAAAGTTGCTATAAGTCAAAAGGAGACGTTGAACGGATGCTAAATAGATTCAAATTAATAGTATTTCTCACATTCTCGCACTGGTGCATCAAGGCCATTTTTGATCAGCTTCTAAACGTGGACATTATTCACCTTGATAAATTACTTTATTACTAATTTATTTATTCCATATGAATTTAATTCGGTGAAGAGGTTTGGTTCATACCATAGCCTTTTAATGTCTTAAAAGCTGACAAAATACTTTGCTATTACACTCAGCACCCACTTTATTAGATACACATGTTCAAATGCTCGTTGATGCACATACTGAATGAGCCAATCACGTGGCAGCAGCCAAATACATTTAGGCATGAAGTCAAGATGAGCCGCTGAAGTTAAACTCGAGCATCAGAACGCTGCATGGAAGCTTGATGACTTTGAACGTGGCACGGCTGCTGGTGCCAGACGGGCTGGTCAGACTGTTTTAGAAACTGCTGATCTAGTGGGATTTTCACACACAACCATCCTGAGAGCCATCAGAAAACGGTCTGAAAAGGGGAGAAAAAATATCCAGTGAATGTCAGTTCACTGAGTGAAAATGTATTGTTGATGCCAGAGGTCAGAAGAGAATGGTCAGACTGGCTCCAGATGATTAAAAAATACGAATAAAATAAAATAGCCACAACTAAATTGGGAATAAGAGAAAGCGCTGACTTTGGTTTAAAGTGACACAAAGTTCATAACCACGGAGAGGCATGAAAATGATTGTATATTTGCCTTTTCAATTCAAAAACAAAACTCAGCTAAAATGCATGAATCATCCCATCAAACAGCCAATTAAGTTCCGTACAATTTAGAAATGATACGCTTGAAACATGCAGGGAATCAGGGTGTGGGACTTTAATCTAGGGATGCTGGAGTGCTTGTGCATCAATTGCAATCTTATTTTTCTCTCGCTCGCTCTCTTTCAAAGAGAATAAAAAGGTAATCTGGCTTTGCGGTGCAGTTGTGGTGCTTAGCTTAAATGGAAATCTGGGAAATGTGCAAATCCGCTGACTTTGATCTGCAGCTTCGGTGATGTGATGTCCTCCTCCCCTTCTTGCCTAATCTCTAATGCCTCAGCATGTTTCCCTTTCTCAGAGGTGTGTCTCTGCAATCCTAATTGTGTTGCCTCAATGGCAAAGCTTCCAAAAAGAACTTGCCATCGCTCTCTGGCTTTTCTCTCACTACCTCCCTTGTCTGTCTCGTTCATCTCCTCTAAAGGCGTCCTAAATTCTCCTTCTATGAACGAGTGATAAGAAGTGAATTATGGAAATGAGTGGAGGGGTGCTAGCCAAGAAATAAATAGAAAGTAGTGGTGTTCAGACGGCAAAGTCAGGAGAGGGGAAGGAAGAAAAAACAAAAAGAACCAATAAAGAATGACGACACTAATGTCATTTTTGTGTGATACAAATAAAGTGGAACAGTTGGGCCTATCCCTGACTCCCCCACCCCCCCTTTCATTCTCTCTCCCATGCCTGGTTGACTGCATTGTCAGGTAACCAGAGCTTCACATCCACTCAAATGTCACTGGGAACAAGTGGGCACCAACAAACCTGGTACACCCATGCAGGACAACAGGCGCAGGACCACTGCGCACATGAGGGTAGGGGTGGATTTGACACAAACAAAAGAAAACCCCTCCAGACACCACTGTGGCGCGCCTCTAACAGCTCGTTAACAAGATGAGGGAGCCGAGTGGCCTGGAACCGGCAGGGAAAATTTACAGAAACGTGGTGCACAGGAGAGCTATTTTCACTGAGGAACGACAGATGTTGTTGACAAAAGGGAGAGGGTGAAATAAGTGGCGGTAATATTGAAATGAAGCAAAGTTAAAAAGAACCATGGCAACAATATCAATCTAATGAGAATGCCGAGTGGAACAGCTGTCTGGGTTGATAACACTCTGAATGAGATGCAGGTAGATCTTTCACCCTGCCAGCATCTGTCCCTCCCTAGTCAGTCCTTGATACAAAGGCAGCCAAAGAGAGTGTGGGCACATTGCGCCCTCTGCATGCAATTAAGCACACACACCCTGTTACTCCATATTCATCTATTCATCCATCGCTACCATTCATCTGTGTTGCACCCACATCCTGCGTGTATACTTACAGGCCACTTGTACTTCTGTGCGCCTTTGCAGAAGGGCTCCCACTCGATTCCTCACAATGCAGCGGTAGAAGCCAGCATGAGAGCGATCCAATGAAGGGATTAGGTACCTTTAATAAGCACAGAAACAGACAAGAAAAAGATAAACTCTCAAATCACAATGAACTCATTTAAGATACTAAAATTAATTAGGACAAACGCAGTAATTTGTAAGCATGAACATGATAAGCATCCGAGTGCATGCATACATTAAACACATAAACTTGAGACCATCTACTGAAGGAACAAGGGCACAAAGGACATCTAAGCTTAGCTGTTGTTTATTCCAATGATAATGATGCTCGAGAGGCTAACCCAGCTACCAGAGTGAAGTTCTCCCTCAAGACACACAGCAAATTCATGCATTTAATGCATTTAAATGTCTTTTATGCAAAGGCACATTCACACAGGCATAAAATTCCCTGAGACAAACGCTGAAGCCACGTGTCACCAGCAGTTGAGTCTCCATCGTGACCTTGATTTTGGAGTCCAGCTGTGGTTTCAGTGCCGCATCACTGGCATGTGGAGGCAGAGTAAGGGTTACACCATACAGCTGTGTGTAACTGCTTTACTGCTGATTTATTTTTATGTAAAAACACTATTTTTTTAAAGAAATCTGTGCATTAGGCAGATACTGGTACACAACATTTAACTTTTTTTTTGTCATTGTGCCATTATTTAAAAAAAGAAAAAAATCTCTCTGTCTCTCTCTCTCCCACACACACACACATATATATATATATATGTGTGTGTGTGTATATACTGGCAATACTAAGTCTACAAATCATTGCTTCCATAGGATTTTAGAGAATAAGTTGCTGCCAGGTGCTGCTAATCGCCAGCCCTTGTTGAATTAAACATCAGCAGGTGTGCAGACCTCCATAAAAGCAGATTTTTGGCAGTTTGCTGGTCTGGAGCATTCAGGTGTGTCAACACAATGCCAACAGGGAAATACATAAGGGAATATGTCAGAGAAGCAATTGCTTCTCCACATATATCTGAAAAGGGTCATAAAACCTTTCACCAAATTTGGAGCACAATGTATAGCAATGAGAAAAATAAGTCGCGAGTGGAAAGCATTCATAGCAGCTGCCAGTCTTGAATATACCAGGAAAGGTACTCAAGGTTAAGCAGTGAAATGCTCAGAGAAATACAAAGACATCTCAAAAGCTTCATCTCACACTCTACAGGTTTCACTGAGCACGTTATATAATAATGTGCCAAACAGCATGCTTAGAAGACTGAACAAGTGCTGTTTGTTAAGAAGGATTGTCTGCAGAAAGCATTCTTTTGCTTCAAGAGAACATGGACACATGAAAGAGGTTTGCAAAACTGCATCTGACCAAAACCACAAGATACCCACTGGGACTTTGGAACCTCACAGTCAATGAGTGGACTACAAACTCCTCGATATACTTCAGTATTCCAGAGGTAAATGAGAGGTCATCTCTCTGACAGTAAAACCTTCGTCAAATTTGCGTCATGCAACTGGGGAATGATTCAAAAATCATCAGCAAATCTTCATCGGGATGGTGGGAAAAGAAAAGAAAAGAAAAAAAGAGGGTTTTGTAATGGTTTTGTCAAAGTTCAGACTAAATTGAAATCCAGTAGTGGTCCTGGACCCCCTGCATAGTCTTGATCGTCTTCTTCTTCTTTGTTTTTTTTCTAACATTATTGCAATTTCAAGTGCTAACTTGAACTTTGCAAGTTAATGAGTTTTCGCCCAAGAGCTTCCTGCAAATATTTCACAAAAAAGCATTTTTGAGAAATGAATGGTGTATGTCCACTGAAACGATAAAGGACTCATGATTTGAAAAGGATGCAGATCGTGTTACGTTTGTATTAACAGTGTCATGCAGTAACTTCAACAATGCAAACAGGTGCAAGATTTCTTATTAAAATACAATAAATTACACTTGTAAATAAAGGTTTCGGTCACATTTGAGTAAAATAATAATCTATTTCTATAAATGTCAGAGGAGCACAGACCCCTTGCAATTACACCACGGACCACTAGGGGTCCGCGAAGTACCCCTGGTTGAGAAACACTGCCTTAATCGAGTACAATCGAAATAAACTGAAGCAATTTAGTAACGACAAATGAGCCAAAAATAGTGTGAGAAACCAACAAAAGGCAGCAAAGTCAGGAAACACACACAGAAATGGGATTAAAAGATGGGCTCCAACATGAATGGATTGTGCCCGTCTAGGCTGGAAAATGATTTTGAGTGGTTATTTAAAACTGGTACAACCTGTCTGGATGAAACCACAAGGCTTCTTGAAGGCTGCATAAAAGAGTTTGGCATGACTTTACTTAAAAAGAGCTGATTTATGTTACGGAGTATGACAAAAGACCATCAGCAAAAGAGTAGTGAAGTCCTTGAAAGGCACACTGGGCATTCTTCTAATCCACATCTTTTTTGGGGCTGACCGCTAATGGACCTCACAGAGACTCCTGTGCTAATATTACAAAGGCAGCTGGGGTGCAGGGGATGTAAAAGCTACCTGCAGTACCACATCGGCTAATTCTTAAGGAAAAAGTTGCAAGAAGTGAGGTTACTAAAAGTACAGGCTACAGGGGAGATTGCCCCAAAGAGTCTGCTATTATCACAGTTGTGTGCAACGTGTTGGCAAATGGACTGCATTTATATAGCACATTTCTGGTCTTGTTGACCACTGAAAGTGCTTTACCTCTACAAGCCACAATTTATAAAGCAGTTCTTAAAATATAAGGTTTTCTTTAGGCCGTGCAGATATTCTTGTCTATCATGCACACACACATACAAATATTGATAAATGCCTTAGAAGCAATTGGGTTCAGTGTGCTGTTCAAGAACACTTCAACATGTGGATTGCAGAGAGTAGGGCTGAAATCACAGACTGTCTAATTGGCAAACAACAGCTCTACTTCCAGAGCCACAGCTGCCTGGAAAGTATTAAGACACTAAGCAACACACAATAAAAGGGCTATTAGAGACAAATCTCTCTTTACTATAATCATTTGTTTTGTTGCGTGCCTTTAGATGCAATTGGACGACACACTGTGCAAACAATAAACAAGCAGTCTAAGTCCCTTATGGGTCTTCCGTTTCTGTAAAAAAAGCTTGTGATTTCCACTACCAGAAAGCCCTACACATTAGTTAACAACCAGATACTTATCAGTGATCAATGGCTGTTTGATTGTGGGCTTGAGAATTTCCAATATCTGCAATACACCAGGGTAAATCCGTGAGACAAACGCCAATATGACCAAGATACAGAGTAGATATTGTCTGTTTTGAGCCAGTCAAGTAATTCTTCTAAAGACCTGGGGCCCAGACTACTCAGAGCAACAGCTGCCATCTTAACAACCATCTGATAACTAATAACTGATAACTAAAATGGTGGAACAGTGGGATCCACATGGAGCTGTTAAAGTGGCAGTGGAGAGAGTCTATAGTGGAACGTTTTAATGGCTGCAGAACATGGAGAGGTTTGAATCAGACTACAGCGAGTTGGACATGTTTAACTCAAAGTTGCAGGAGCAGTCTTGTCAAAACACACCAACAAAAGACTTCTTGGAGGTGAAACAGTCGCCTATAAGAGCATGCTTTCAGTCGTTAAAACGTTCCAC
>JBAMYA010000011.1:8914848-8925771 GCA_037176975.1 Arrhamphus sclerolepis | reverse complement strand
TATTCATATATATGGTGCGACTGAGTGAAGTAATTGAGATTTGGGATGAGGGAGAGTTTATTAGAACCATAACCAAGAATTAAATTGAGTGAATGGAAACATGTGCAGTGTTTATTCCTCATTCCGTTCAACACATGCACTTTAACCCAACACATGGTGCACATTTTAGGTTATTACGAGACTGGAAGAGGAAAAAAAAGAGAGATGAAATCAGAGATTTTACATCTTTAATCTGACTGGCTCTCAAGGAATTTGCTTTTTTGAGACTGTTTATAGCAAATTGTAGTTTAATGGCAATGGAAGTGTGCCATTTGATTCTGATGTGACTTGCTTTACTCCTGCTTAGATTATTTGGTAATAGTTCTCACAAGCACAAGACGTCAGCCGTGAAGGGATAGGTGTGTAGCTTCTGCTTGGGAGCTATGGGTTTTTTTCACATTTCTTTCATCTTTTATTCTTGTGTCCTTTTTTCCTTCTTCACCAAAAGTAACAAACTACAAGTGTGAACAGAACTGGAAAGATCGGACCCCAGCCAAACTAGAGGAACGTTGGCCAAGAAAACCAACTGGAATTCAATTAAACTTTATTTATATGGTTACCATTACAACAGAAATGGTGTATATCTACTTTTCAGAGAGCCAGGGTATGACCCTGGAGCGAATATTATAAAATATTAAGTAAAGAAGCAGTGGCGAGCCAAAACTCCCCTTCAAGCCAAACGTGGGGATCTTTAACTGAGCCTAAATATAATTTTTAGGCATATTTGATCAGAATCTGACCTTCAGGAAGTCCCATATTGCCTTATTGCAACTGATTCGATCTAATCCGTGGGTTCTTGCTGACATTCCCTAATCCACATAGGTTGGTTGCATTGATACAAGGACGGAAGTAAATAATCCAAAATGGAGGGTGGTGAACTGGTGGCTGCTGGAGTGAGAGTTTGGTTCATGTCGCTGTAAGTCAGATTCATTCAGGTGGGGGTTTCTTGCATATAACTTCTATGAAAGTGAAGCGCTGTCCCAGTTGGAGGAGTTTAGGAATCACTGCCTCTTGCTTACCAGGACGGGAAGAATGGATCAGGAGTTTGACATGGTTGGTGCAGTATACGCAATGCTCTGTGTCTACTGGTTGAGTCAGGGAGGGACTTGGAGTGGAACTACTATCCCTGCACATTAAAAGGAGCCAACTGAGGTGATTTGGGCGTCTAGCAAGGATGCTCCATGTTTCAGACATGTCTAATTGGGAGAAGGTGTCAGATGAAGTCCCTCAGGGGAGAGAAGTCTGCTGCCTTTACAACCCAAATCCAGACGGATGGATGGATTTCATAAACTCAACATTTCATCTCCTGAATGAATGATACAGTAGTGAACTTGTGTTCATTTGTTCAGAGTTATGAAATTTTTTGTATAAAAGATAAACAAAGGGGGATGATGATGAAAGCGAAATCAAAGGTACAAAGATAGCATTGAACACGAGGAGGAGCTTTTCTGGAAGTACACGACTGCAAGCTCATCTATACATCTACACCAAGCACCTGCCCATCGTTTGATTTGTAAACACCACAAGTGTGCAAGTTGATTTCTGTGAACATATTCACGCATTTCAAAGACATAAATCATTGCAGGAAAAACAAAAATGAAACTGTGTTACTGTCAAAATGTTAATCATATTTGCTGTTTTTTTCCCTCTCTTTCTTGTGTTGATTGTGATTTTTTTTTTCTCCCTTTTTGTTGTTCTTGTACTTAAGTGGAAGGAAATTTCAAAAAGTGACAACACCAAGCGAGAGAGTCCCGACACAGATAAAGATCAAAACTCCATCAACATGAACTCTTGCTCCTGTGGCTGCCAGGCCTCCTGCATCGTGCTGTTCCACTCGCCTCAGTGAGTGAGTGTTGATTAGATTGCATTTGTTCTTTTCTGTAAAGCTTTTTAAGACTCTTTCACCCCCTTCAGTCTGTCCATCACAAACTGAAATCTAGCTTGGGGAAAGTTTACTATTCCAGGATCCAGAGGCCGCACTCCATCAACACAGCTAAGAAACGATTGGCAAACAAAAACGGCTCTTGAGATTTGATTAATAATTAACTCTGTTAATTAAGTTTCTAGGTTAATTGGCAGCATAAAGACTGGTGGAGTGCCAGGTAATCACCTCGGAGGTTTTGGATAGGAAGCTGCAGCGTTTTGTTGTGTATTTATAGACCGGTTGATTGACTAAAGCATGGCGTGCTAGATATTTATTTGGCTGAAGGGTTCCAAAACCTTTAACTGTATTCAGTCAAGTTCAATTCTAATTTGGTGACTAATCTATTTAAGGATTTTTTTTTTTCTTCTGGGAGGGAGAGCAAAGAAAGCTGAGTAAATATTGTGAATACTTTTCTGCAGATACTTTATTTGTTCTGCTGTTCTGTGACAGCTGCCGATGCCGAGCCCGTCCTCTCACCTCCAGCTTCCAGCACACTCTCTCACACACCTACATGTTGAATAACAATGCCCACGCAAAGCTTGCAGTATTGATCGCTTGCCAGAGGACGCAAGGTCAAGTCGCATGGTGTCAATATTTAAAGCAGTACTCAGCACTGGGGACCTCTTCCATAACCTCATTAATATGGGGGTCTGCTCTGCTCAAATACTCTCCTGGCACAAAGAAAGGGGCAAACGTTAAGGCATAAGGAACAACGAAAACACATAAATATTTAGGTTTGCAAGGAAAGCTGGATCTACGTAACTTCAGGCATAGTGATTACATTTTGGTTAACATTTGATTGAGTGAGACGATAATTCACCAGCCACTTATATCTTCCTTATAATGAGTTAGCCCCATTTTAGCTTTTAGAACTGCCTTAATTATCAATTGCAAAGATTCATCAATCAAATGGAAACATTCCTCAGACATCTGTGGTGACATCAAGTGTTGCCAAATTGAATTTGGGCTCCATGGATAGCGACGCCAATGTTGTTTAGAATGTTCAACTTCTCAAAAATTCAACTTTCAGTGCATCAGCCAGTCAAACTGCAGCTGCACAACGATGTGTCAGCTTCACTTCTGATGGGGGCTGGAAAAGAAATAGGTGCAAACCAAAAATGGATGGAGGAGCATGTTGACAGCCTAATTAGGCTGTCGACGGTTCAGTAACATGACATAAAAGGAACCTTTCAGAGAGGCGGAGGCTCACCAACCTCTGACAAACATCCACCTAAAATTGTGGAACAATTTCAGAAAAATGTTCCTCAATGTGAATTTTCAATGATCTTGAAGATTCCCCATAGTACATACTGTATCACACCATAACCCAGTAGAACTAAAAGATTCAGAGAATCAGGAGGCGTGTCTGCGCTCATGGGACAAGACCAAAGGTCAAAAGTGGATGTGTGTGATCTGCAGGCCCTCAGGCAGCAGCACATTAAAAACCCAGATGTTTACAGGCAGTTGCTGAAAGAAGAGGTATTAGGGGAAATGTTGTTTGCCCTCTTCCAATATTTTTGAGTTGTGTTGAGGTTTGTTGCTCATTAAAATGAGCTAAAATTTTCCATGAAATTATAAAACATCAACATCTGATATGTTCTGTTGGAAATAGAATATGGGTTTATGAGATTTCCATTTATATTTTTACATTCTACACAGTGTGTAAACACACTTTTTTTGGAATTGGATGTGAATGTGCCATATTTGACTTGGTCTGTGTGGGGTTAAATGTAAAACTTATTCAGGGTTTAGTCAGCAATCAAGACTTTCCAACAAGGTTGGACATAAACAACGATCAAACTTTTTTGGTTTTCATGTTTTTGGAAAATCTTGACAACACTATTCAGTTGTTGCTGTGGGAATTGAGACTCATCAGGGAATCATGGGATCAGTTGCTGTATCTAGTTCAGTAAGTTTGAAACCAAATGCGTATACAAACAGTGAACCTTTTTTTTTCTCACTAATCGATAGAACCTTATTTAATTTCTCTATTTGATTGCACATTAAAGAAACAAACAACAGCAATCAACTCCATAGAACACTGTCACACTCAGAGAACCTTGCACAACTTTGTGCCCCCTGAGTGCCTGCTTAATCACCCATTCTATCACTCAATCACTCAACCAATAACACAGTCGAAAGGGGCCCTTAGGCTCCAGCGAACAGTGTAATTCTCAAGTGCAGACCCTTCCGATCAATTGTCCCTACATCTGTGTCACTTCTGCCCTTCCTATCCCACTTCTGCTTCCAGTTTGGTTTTATCTGTCTCCAGAGAAAGGTCCTACATCAACAGGGCTGATGTTGCATGTTCTGCCTCTCTTGTTTTCACATTCGCTCTCTTTCTCACACGCGAGTGCAGCAGCTCAGCTAAGATCAGCTGCGTGTCAGGCAAGCTTTCCTTCAGTCCTCTAGTGCTTCATTTACACCACGGTGGAAGCATTCGGCGCAGACACACTGCTCTCCAAGATAAGAGCAATGTTTGCCACATGATTAGGATCTTCTAGTTACCATTAAAGACGCTTTATCTCCTGCCCTAGCCCTCATTCTCGCCTTTTGCTTGTTTGCCGCCTCTCCAGAGACAGTGATGGAGGTCACAGAGCCAAGAGCGGAAGGAGCGAGGCAGAAGCAATAAACAAGAAAAAGCAAGGCAGCAGGCTATTATTCATTTGACTATTGCATGATGAAACTATAACTGGTTTGGTTTGAAAATACAGAGTAAAAGATTCGCCTGCAGAGATAGAGGACAATAAATGCAAAAGTGTTTGGAGATGCAATTTAACTTTGATTTTACTTGAGATATCTAAAATCTAAACACCTATGGTTATCATCAATACAGAAGCTCTACAATTATACTATATCAGCACCATCTACAATAGAGTTTCTACACAAATCAGATCATCTGTTCTTTAACACAGAGTTGGGAGACAAATGTGAACTTGTTTGGAGGCTCAAAGTTACGTTCTTTTTGATGCAATACTTTTCATTAGCTTGGTTGGACAACGTCTACTTTTAAAATGTTGCTACAGGACTGCAAGACTGATTCACAGGAGTCTCTTTAACAGCCGCTTACTACTTTAAGCATTAACCAATCAGAATCATGAGAAGACGCTTTCTACTGTCTACCAGTAACAGAAACATGAGTAGGAAACTTCTGCAGAAAAAAACCCTTCAACGTGTTTTAAGATGCTGAAATACCAAACGTAAAGCCGGATTAACAGCTGGGCTGCAGAAAGTTAAGTTGTGTTTTTTCATCTGCAAACTCTGCCGGTCGTGCTGCACCTGCGCTCACACTCACCTGTACTCCAGTGAAAAGTGTGTTAATTCAGTGGTGTTGTGGATCCATTTAAACTCCAGGGGCCAGCTTCCCTCTGCCATACAGGTCAGCACCAGCCTGTTGCGTTCAAGGTGGAGCTGGCTACGCACTGGCTCCGTCTTGAAGTAGGGAGGCACATCATCTGTGGAGAAAAAAGTTTGGACTTCAATATTTCATTGGATTTTCTTTCTTCTTTACAAAGATATCCTGCCTCTAAAGTAGAAAGTAGGCTGATGGAAAACACCTTGGTAGCATTGAGATAACAAACAAACCAAAAAATAAGAGACAACAATACAAAAACAGCCTCAACTATCATGCAGGAAGCTCAAATTTATACACAGAGATGTGTCAGAAGAAATGTGGGGGTTTCAGAGATGAGAAAGCTGAACTTTCCTTCAGATAAGGTCGGCACAGAAGACATGTGAACAATAAGTGTAATTTTAATTAAAAGCAATGACTATATTTGAATCAGTTGATCCTTACATATGTGTGGCTAACAGGTCATTTGTGAACAGCCGCTGCCATCTAATCTACAACGATGCTTATTTGCAGCATTGGATTACCACCGGCACGTTAACACGAGGCTGCCACACTCCAGATGGAGGAGCCATTCGTGTTTGGAGCCACCTAATCTCTTGTGATGCACTGCTGCCTGTGCTGCGTGGTGCTGACTTGTTCTGAGAGTGTCACAGAAGCCTGGCTAACAGGAAAGAGGGAGGATTGGTCCTGCATCTCACGCTCTGTGTATTGGTGTCAGTAACTCATTGGCACAGCGCTGCTTTTTCCTCCCAGCTACACAGAGCAGACAGGAGAGGAGCAAAGCCAAAGAGGAGGCGTGAAATCCTTTCATCATTCGTTCGCCTCCTCTCCGTTTCGCTCTTGCTGTGATTCCTGAACATGCTCTGCTGAGTGTGAAGGAACGGATAGAGGGAGACCAGTGAAAAACTCTCCGCGGGGTGATTGCACATACTGAACGTGGCAACACTGATTTTTATATCTCAATCAAGAAGCCCCACAGACAAACTGTAAGGGTCCCTCGTGGTTCCAATATCTCATTCGTTATAAACGATGTAAAAATGAAGCGCTTACTTGATCATCATTGTAAATATAGAACACATTAATTGGATGGTTGGATAATATAATTATCAAATTGACTGATAATCAGGCATTGAAATTAAACTGTCAAAATGATCTATAGAGCTGATATTTTGTTCCTCTATCATGGCTCCACAAACTCACTGGAGGTAGACGGTTAACAGTGAAGGGACGGGGAAGAAAATAGGTGATGAGAGTAAAACAGTGTGAGGGACAAAAGATGATTTATAAGCTTCTCTCTTTCAATCGTGGATTCAGATTTACTACTGGAAGTCCCTGGAAGTCCATGCTCCATTTCACTCCTCAGGAAGTCCTAGCGAGCATCATGTGGTTTTTATTTATTTATTAAATCTAACGTTTATGTTTGTAACATCGTAAAAAGGGTTCATTGGTTCTATATGTAAATGAACTCAAAAGTACAATTCTTGTTTGCATAAAATGCTGATCAGAGTCGCTGGGCTTGACCAAATATTAGAAGAAAAAGCAAACAAACAGAAAACAACGACTGTACTATACAAGAAAGCAAACAGCAATAATGATAAGAAAGATAAATCGATGTGACCGCTACAATCTTCGTAATAGTAGGACTACACAATTTTTACCGTAGGATGCATGAATTGGGTTTAAATTTCATTTACTAAGGATAAGGGATAGAATTTGTTGTTGGGTCACATTCATGTGCAACTAAAGGCAGGTTTTTCTTAGGGATGGTCTGTGGGGGGCTGTTTGTCAACTGCAAACAAATAAAAGTAGAAGAAGAAGAAAGAAGAACAATCAATGAAATGAAAACCAAAGTGTAACAACATGATTAACATAATGTGGTGGATAGATAGTAGTTTCTGTTTGCACTAAATGCATCGCGTTCATGGTGATGAATGAAGAGTGGACTCGTCCTCGAGACTGTTGACTGTCATGTCCTGCCTACAGCTCATCCAATCAGCACTGAGCCAACCCACCCAACAATTTTTCCAGACTCAAGTTCTTAACCTGAAGCAGGGATGCGGTTCAGGCCTGCATAAGTTCCTGAAAACCCTGGATGTGGAGCCATTCTTGGTTCCTGCGCTGCTACACTGAACACTTCAGTGTAACCAAGCACTTCCATCAGTGCTGTAGCTAATGACCCAAAACACTAGAAGTGGTGTTTTATGTGCAAATGGTCTCCGTGAGTTTTCCTGTTTGTTTGGCTTGTTGCATGTGTGCATTAAAAGCTGCTTGAAAGATTTACATGTCTTTTTAATGAAGCAGAGTGATGCAAAACTGTGATTAAACAATCCAGTTCTGCGGTTCTTCCATAGCCACACTTAAAGAATAACCTCTTTACCAATCAAATGACATGTTTGTAGTAAACTGTCATAAACTTTTATTTATTTATTTATTTTTGGCTCTAGTAGCCTTTATTAACAGCCAGGAGAGACAGGAAGGGTTGCAAGGCGGGAGCCAAACTTGCAACTTGTACTTGGGCTGCCTGTGTTAACCGCTAGGCTATGCAGTGGCCCGCTATAAACAGTTTTGATAAACACTTCTATATTCCAACTGGGATACTAAAATATAAAACACACAAGCAAGCAGCAGGAATTCATCAAATGTGTTGTCTGTACTTATTATTACTTATCATTATTACTATATCATCTATATGGATGTAATGAAGCAAACTACTATGTTATCTTATGGTATTATGCTAATGTATCATAAGTACACTTATGCACTATAGGTTTTTATAATAGCAAGAACTGGTCTGGTAAATTTTAGTAACCACATCACCTCATTGGTTTTGATGTTGAGTAAAGAAGTGAGTTGTGAACATTTAAACACTGCGAGTAATGGAGGCACCTGTGCGAGCTTCAGCACCCAGGACAGAGTCAGATCATTTAGCTCAGAGGGAGCCTTATGTATTCCACACAATCAGCAAAGTCTTGAGATTTTATTATTAATATATTTTTTTTTAAGTACATATTTTGAACCTTTAAGCTTGGCAGTTGGCTCATCATTGTTAGATCTCGCATTAGAGCCGATGAGTTCACTTTCCTGGTGCAGGTAAGAAAGAATTCTAATACACACTGCTAAATTCTGAAGGCATAAGTTGACATATA
Source organism: Arrhamphus sclerolepis (assembly GCA_037176975.1). Classification (NCBI taxonomy): domain Eukaryota; kingdom Metazoa; phylum Chordata; class Actinopteri; order Beloniformes; family Hemiramphidae; genus Arrhamphus; species Arrhamphus sclerolepis. The sequence goes on along the minus strand of JBAMYA010000011.1, from coordinate 8,917,310 downwards.
TATGGAAAAGCAGAAGATAAAAAGAGCTCGGAAGAAGATGATTTGCTATTTTGAAAACTTTGAAAAACCCTGTTAAAAGGAGATTGTTGCTAAGATTTTCACAGTAAGATTTGCAGCAGGTGTAACTAATGAACTTGCAGCTATGTGCTCAGACATGTTATGAAAGAGCCAGATGAATAATCATGTTGCCATCGTGAGCCAGATATCACGTTGAAATATTACACCAAGCTCTGGTGGATTGCTTTGAAATGATTCCCCTATAACACCTTCAACCTCTCTAAAAAAAGATTTTAGCAGGGGCAAAAGAAAATGAAAGAGAAAAATCACGACACATACAAGGATGCACAATGAGAAAAATCAAGCAGAATTATAAGCAGATGAAACACTGTAGCTTGCAGTTCAAAAGTGAATGTATCTCAATAAGTCAATAATGAATATTCATATGTTCCAGCGCCTTCTCAATGCATATTTATAATCTGCTCTTTGTTTTGACTTCTTACTTTTGATAACCTAATGTGGCACCTGCTTGAAGGGTAGGCAAGTTTGAATAAATATTTATAACAACAGCAAGAAAACAGAGTAGAGTCAATAAAATACCAGAGTATTGACCGATCAGATTCAACTCACATTGCTACCTAGCATTTTCAAGTTTGAAATTGGTTCCCTTGCCATTCTGACTGATGTTATTCTGCTGAAATCTGATCCCTAAAGTAAGTCAAATATGAGGAGAGGATCTGCACAGCAGCAGCCAAAGAAATCCCTCCAAAAACTAGAATCTGCTAATCAGAAAGTCACACTGTGAAGTGAAGACTCTATTAGTGCAGAGAAAGAATTTGCAATGAACCAGAGGAAAAATAAACACTTAGGTTAAGTGGCAAAAGAAAAAAAAAGATATGTAAGAGAGCAGCATGGTAGACTGAGATAAAAAAGAGACAAAATGTAAAGGACGCTAAGCTGCCTTTAGAACTGAAGTACCTGGGCCTCTCCCAGAGCAATGCTGGTTATGCCGTGTTCCACATAGAAGAAGACTGTCCAAAAGTCAGGAAGATTCAGACATGCAGTGGTAATTGGAAATGGCTGAGACTAATTGTGCCCTAGTGGTGGTGCACACTTTACTTTTATCTTGGATGGAGACATCAAACAGCATGAGGAGAAGAGGGAGAAATGACAGTGGCAGCCAAGCGGTGGCCACATATTCCAAAAGCTCAGCCAAAAGTGGAAACAGACATCCAGCTGAGAGTCCTGTCCTGTCCAGGCACTGGACAAGACAGCTGTCCAATCGGACCCAGCGCAAAAATGATTTTGAGTCAGGACTAGATCCTTATGTGTGAACTACTTAAAGACTTGTCAAAGACACTCACTGATGTGTTGAAGCAAAGTTGCTGACAACTTACAGATATTAAAAAAGACATCAGAGGAATCCCCGTTCACACTACGGCCAATGAGACAGCAAGGCACTGGGTGATGTCAGTGCGAGGAAAGGAATCACGAAAGGGCTCCATGTAAAAGTAGGAGAATTTTCCTAAAATAACATCTGTGATTGTTTTTATGATAATAACTAAATAATCGTAACCAGAATGGCAGAACAAACAGAAACTGTCACTCGTTCATACACAAGAAAATTCATCAATATAGATACAATGATGCAAAAGCTAGGCTTGTCATTCTTATTCTTTTCATTAGGTAATACCAAAAGGTTAATACTTCAGGAATAATCCTGGCTATAATAACCTTTCAAAATTAAAATATACATGTCCATAATTACTCCCTTTGTCTTTGAGGTTTCTGGTTTGAGGTTGTTTACCAAGTAAAAGTCTCATACCTGGGCGCTAACTCATCTTCCTCTAAGATGAGGGTGAAAATGGTGATGTCATCTACAGATTTTATGGTGTACCACTCCTATACCTGGGATTATAGGAGTGGACCAGGACAGGCCAACATCCAACACTGCCAATCAGGATTTATGGAATGATCATGTTGAATGCCGAGCTGAAGTTGACGAAGAGCATCATTAGCTCTTTGGGTGTTTCCAGTTGGCTGAGCACCACATGGACGGTGATGGCTCCAGCCTCCTCCTGTTCACTTGGTAGGCAAACTTGTTGGGTTGGAGGAGTGAGGGAGGTTGGCTCTGACGTGATGGAGGGCCATTTTTTTTAAAGCACTTCATCAGTAGAGGCATATCCATAGTCATTTATGTCTTCTGAGAATACTTTTTTAGGGCCACGATGATTGTTGCTGACTTTAAACAGAGATAAATTATGGTATGTGCCAGGGAGATGTTAAAGATCTTCATAAAAAGACCCTAATAAGCTGATCTATGTGAGATTGAAGTATTTGGCTGGGTACCTTTAGCTCAACTGTCAGTCTTTTTGCATCAGAGGGGGGGTGTTACGACTGAAGGTTTATGACCTATTTCATGTTCGAGTGTGCAGGTGCGCCTGTCTGATTGGAGAAGTGTGCCG
>JBAMYA010000011.1:8887878-8910052 GCA_037176975.1 Arrhamphus sclerolepis | reverse complement strand
TTTGAGAGATGGGGGAGAAAACGGGGGGCCTATCCATGTTACGACCAACTACTAGACAAATGGGTCGTAACATGAATGTTAAAGTCTTTTGTTTTCAAACTTGGCAAAGAAGTGGTTAAGCTCATCAGAGAATCATTGTGTGTTATGTGGTCCTCCATTATATTCTTGGATGCACCCTTTGCCGGCCTAATGCTCCTCTTCAATTCAGCACTTTTAGCGCTATACTGCACCTTGTCACCTGATCTGAAGATCTGAAGGTAGAGTCACATTTTCCCAGGACCTGTGGGACCTCACTACTCACACCGTCTTTCTGGTTAGAAAATCTATAGATGTGCTTGGCGACTGTGACATTTTTGAGATTTTTAGTTACTTCAGACACCAGTTCTATGCTTTCAAGCACTAAAAAGTGAATTTATATTTATATGTTTTCTTTTGAGATGTCAATTGTTTTTCATGAATTTAATTTTGAATATGAAACAGTCATCTCCTCTCATCATTCACTAATCTGATACTGTTGATTCAACAAACCATGTCTAAATATTGCTACTGCAATTGTTTGGACTGCAGTGGAGAGGAGATATAAAAATGTATTTATATCATTTTTTGCTCCCTAATTTCAAACACATCTAAAAGATAAGATGTTTGCTTTGATGTCGTTCTCTGTAAGTAGATTGAAATGAGTTATTGACAACAAACAACTGTCAACTAAACTCACAAAATGCATCCCCGGAAGACTAAATGCAGCCATCACAATACCCAGAGAAAAACTACACGAGGCAAATAAAAATCATAGGAGGGAGTTGTAGTAAATATATAGCTGTAGGACAAACATTTTCTCTTGCCATAAATGTCATCATAATATCCTTTCATTGACATGCAGCCAGTGTGGGTGCAATGACTAATATCCCAGAGAAATATCAATGGGGATTTGTCCTCTCTGCAGGGAACTGTAGTACGAACAGGGGTTTCACAAACATCAATATAACAGGTTATAACTCTAATACAGAATCTGAGATTTCCTGTTTTTCTTGCATTAATGACGTTAGCCAACGTACATTAAATAGACTATGTGGCTTTGGTATAGACTGTTAGACTGTTACCTGTATTGAATCAATGTGGAGTAAATTATATATGAAACTGGATTATAATCAGATATACAGTGGTATAATAGGAGAGCAGTGAAGCTAATTCAGTAGCAGACTTCCCAACAATGTTGGACACAAATATAGCAGCTAGTACAGCTGTTTCTTTATTAAAACAGCACAAAAAAGCTTTCCTTCTTCTTCTTCTTCTGTGTTTTGGGTTCAATAAAAGAAATATGATTGATGATTAATCTTAGGAAGCCTCATCTAGCTCTTGCTGTCCCTCGTACCTGCTGTCGCTAAAAACCACCCTGAGTAACTATGGACTTGCCCAGGTACAGTGGAAATCATTACAGACCCATAAAGACGGCAAAGGAAGAGAAATGAACGAGTGATTGAGCAAGAGTCCAGATGAGCATAAAAATATGTCATTTAACCTCCACACTTATAGGGGAAGACTTAAAGCTTAAAATGGCAAAACTTTTACAGTGAAATTGTTTTCCATGCAAGATCTTGTTTTCATTGCATGAAATCAAAGTTTCTCAACCAACATGTAACTTTTTTCCCCCCAGAAAGCTATTTAATGGACTTCCCTTTCATGGTTTAATTTCTTCCTCATATCCTGTATTAAAAGTAATGATTGTAATAACTTTATGTGATGCAGGACACTGAACACATGGTCTAAAGCTGGTTCAATATTTTAAATGGATTCAAGAAATAAAAAAAAACAGTACACCCAGTGTGGGTTTGATTTTTACAAAATGAAACATCATGTTGTCCATAACAGGTCTTAAAATTAGATAAATACAACCTCAGACAAACAACAACCCTTGACACATTAAACTGTGTCAGTTATCTAATTAACAGAAACAAAGTAGCTAAAATACTCCCTTAATGCTCCCAAAAACATTAAAAGTATGAACAACCAGGTCTTCAAATCAAATGTGCCTAATAATTTGATCATCAAGCGGTGAATGCGCCTCTATCAAAGCAAAGGGTCTACAAGTCCTGCACCTGGAGCATTTATCTCTGTGTTAACACAATGCCGAAGAGGAAAGAAATCAGCAATGAACTTCGAGAAGTGATTTCTGCTGCCAAACAATCTGGAAGAATCTCATTCTACACTTGAGGACATTCAAGACAGCTGACAGCATCTTCCAAGAGTGGACATACTAGCAAGTCCACTGCAGGGTTAGGCAATGCCAAACAAACAAACAAACAAACAAAACAAAACCAAAACACAAAACAAGACCTAAATATTAGACACTTCAGTTGGAAAAGCTAGAAAAAGAAGAAGCGACTGTGGTATTTCTGGAAGGGTTACCAGGGAAAAAGCATTTTTCTCCCGAATAAGACCTGATTGATTGAAATGCTGTGTCAGGACCTTAATAGAGCCAAGCATGGATGAATGATTGCAAATCTCAATGAACTGAAGAAATTCTGTCAAGGACAGTGGGCCAAAACACCTCCACAGACTAATATTGAACGTCTGAAAATATTTATTTGAAGACTTTGCTGCTGAAGTTCATGCTAGAGGTTTTGGAAACATGATATGTTTTTGATTTTTGACTGTTTTTGTTACTTGATGTGTCACTTGAACGTGTTGTGATGACTTAGACTGAGGGGAAGCAGGACTTTCTCTCTGACATAACTGTTTGGAGTTAAAATAATCTTTTGGTAAAAAAGTGAGCCGATGAGGTGAAATCTTTCGTGAAGTGAATGCGTGTGGCTGGTTAATCCGTTTGTCCTCGAAAACCTGAACTGTCACTAATTATCACTCATTTTCCAAATTTCAGTTGTAGACATTTTCAAAAGACTGCACATTTCTATCACACGAAGTAGAGCAATGAAATTGGAACAACTTGTGTTTCCAAGTTAACGGTGCTTTCTGTACCGTATTTAATAATTCAGATCGTGAGGGTGATGACATGACCAGCAACACACAGACTCTTTGGTTTATTGAGCAAAGGAGACGAGTGCAGTCCTCTCCCACTGATGCCCTGACACACAAACAACAGACCACCAGCTATCGTGTCATATCAACAGCAACAAAAGACATCGACCAACAATTTTCTTTACGCTTTTTAATAAAAGTGAGCAGTGCAATGAAGGTGCACTAAATCATGCCCAGCTGAAGCTCCCTCTCTTTGGTTGTGTGCTTCCCGTGGAAAACAAAGGGATTACTGTGAGTTAGAGGCCCCTCATTTGCATACAGCACAGCCTGCGATGGAGGACGCTCCCTGGGGCCGAGGCCCAGGTCGGCTCAGAGCTGGGACACGTTACTGTGTGTGCCCACGCGCAAGCATGCGTGCAGGTTAGTGTGTCAAATGGATGCTCACTACCATGTCTGTAGCACACAGTCAATTAAATCAGTTCTCCCACTAATGAGAACAGCGCCAGGTACAAATGCCTGCCCCGGAGTGAGAATTTATAATTGAGGAGAACTTGGAGGAATCTTTTTAAAGCAACATGATCTATAAATTCTCTCCTTATTTCAGCTGTGAGGTTTCTTACAACAGCAGAGTCAGCTTCACCCCCTCATCCCCTTTCTCTCGCCAGCAGCACAATACATGTTTGACGGGAGTTCAGAGAAGAGACGAGCTAGTCTTAACGTGGTTAAAATAGGTGTAGGCTGCTTGTTTACACCTGCGTTGGATCAGATTTAATAATTTAATAATATCTAAGTTTGCTTGCTGTGATTTGTAGTTTTTAAGCAGAGGGAAAAAAAAGGAGCTTGTTTGAGCTTGATGGTGCGGAGGCTGTTCAAAAATGTTCATTAGTGACACTTATCAAAATAGCTCTTATTTTGGCTTTAAAATTGTGATGCTTTTCCCGATCTAATTTTGTGCATTAAGTTGGCTTCTTTCTTTTTTTTAAAACAGTGTAAGCTTCAGAGGTTAACATAATTCAAAATTAGGAGGATACGTTTGGCATGATGAGATGCAGCCATGTTACAAGGTGGATTCATTTGTTGGTTCGGTTCCATGAATAATAAAGAAGCAGCAACTATCTCTGAAATAACCCGAAATGGATAAAAGTTAATGGCACCCACCATAGTCTCTTTCATGTTTAATGCAAATCAGAACCTGCTTTTGATTTTTGATTCATCTGAACATGTTACATAATAAAACTAATTAAAAATGTATGAGCAAAAATGATAGTCATTGTAACTTAATATTTTATTGCAAAACCTTTAGCAGCAATCACTGCCAACAAACTCAGACTTCATAGAGAGTAATTAAAAAACAAAAAAACCCAAAAAACAACATTTTTTCTCAGTCACCATTGGTGCTTTTTGGGGTTGCATCTGCAGACACATACTGGGAGGCTGTCGACAATCTATTGTGCACTATTTTGCAGCACAGCATCGCTCAGATGTCAGCCTGTTGCTGCAGATGGCGTAAACCCAGAAACATGACTGTGAATGACCACTGGTGCACCTGCGATGTGACAGTTCACTTTTGTGCGCAGTCATGATGATGTTTTATGTTCTGCCTCCTTTTAAGTTCAATCTGACCTAATTTACTTACTTTCTCTCAGAAATTCTGAAGTCATTTAAAAATGCAACAATCTAATTCCCTATTCTTCAGTTTTGGGTGGAATGTTACAGGGTGTTTGCTGCAGCTGTTACATGGCAACCGCCGCCACATGTGCGCAAGCAGCTAGCGATTCACTGCTGACTGCTCGTCAGCCAGATTGTAACTGCATATGTGACATACCGCCTTTGTGTTATCGTCACTTAATTTAAAGAGCTGAGGTTCTTTCACAAACACTTGAGGTGACGACTTTTAATTTCATCACTTTTCAGGGAGAATTGTTCCAATGAGCTATGAAGGCGAAACCTTTTTTTTAAAATCTTTTGCCCGTATGTGTATATGTAGCCAAGATCTAATGTTCCTGAAATGACACCATATGTTCACATTTTAATAAATTTCATATATTGATGTATGCCAGTTTTGAATACTAATGTGACCTCCGATGTGAGTTTTTCTTTGTACTCAAGAACCATCCTTCATTTCCTTTTATAAATGACAAAAACACCCAGCAGTGAAGGTAATGTGGGAGGAAAAGCTCCCAGCGGTAAATCTGTCTCAGCACTAACTACTTTTGTCAATTCTCAAGGATAAATAATCCACTGATAATGCTTATGAAAACACTTTATTTCAATAAGTTCTCCTCAACGTGTCTGTCGGCTCATCGACTTTACAGATGACACATTTTCTCGGCTTTGGCGTGCTTCGTGCAAAACACACGGCTCCGTTTTTGCAGAGAAGTCAGAAAGTTTTCAGTTCCCGCTGTGGCGCTGCGGTGGCAGCCATGAGTAGCAGCCTCCCAGCCCGGTCCCGAGGGACCCTGCGCGATTGGACACAGCATACATATTTCAGCTACAGCCTGGGGGGTCCACACATACATCCAGACTCAGACAAACTCCTGATAGTCTCAGGCAACTGCACGGCGAATACTAATGTCCTACGAGTGCGGGTCTGGATGTGTGTAAACGTGATTTGTTTATTTCCACACGACGTGCATGTGCATGCGTGTCAGTCTTTGATGGCAGGTGTCAAAATGCGTTTGTGATGCTGATGAGGATGGAAGTTTGCTGGTGGTCTAACTGAGCTGCTAATGGTCCCGCTGGGTATGAAAATCTGTTCTACTGTCTGTCTTTATTAAGCACACTGGTCTGGGCCTCTTAACAAGTGCATGTGTGTACGTGTGTGTGTGTGTGTGTTCGAGTATTTGCTCTGGATGGGAACGGCTCCGTGCCAGTGCATGTCAGCACAGGGCTGTAAATGCTGCGAGTGTGAGAGACGGTTTTGGCAGATGTGTGTGGTGAGTGCTATCTGATATTTTATTCTTCCCTCAGAGACACTCAAACCCGGGCCAGCTGCCGGTTTCCAAACACAAACACACTGTGCAGCATGCAGATTTTTACGAAACTAATCAACTGCTCAGGATTCTGTTCGACATACATACATAAATGAATAACGTGTCCATTCACACGCATGGGCAGACACACGCATCTCAGTCTTGCGCGCAGCCTTCGACGCATCCTCAGTGTTTGACTGTTGGCCCTTTTTGTTCCATTCATGCTTCAGTGATGGCTTGCTCTCTTTGCCTGTAGCGCTTCATTTCCCTGGAGAACACCCTGCTGGTCACTAATCCCAACTCCTTTTGCTCTGTTTTCCCTTCACGACTGTAGTTCAGCCGCCAACCTAAAGAGCCCTGCACTGTACAGCACAGAGGAGGGACGCTCTTTTATGTGCATCATTTAAATGTCTTCTCAGATGTTTTCATGCCAGAACCATCACACATCACATCTGCTGTGATGTAAACATCAAGACTTTTAGGTAACAAGTTTTATTTTATTTTTTGCTATTTGAATCTGAAAATCTGAAGTCGTAAAACACCACTGATTTATTCATTTATACAAATGTAATAGTATATACTGCGATGGACTGGCGACCTGTCCAGGGTGGACCCCTGCCTGTCACCCAGAGAGAGCTGGGATCGGCTCCAGCTGACCCCCGTGACCCTGCACAGGAAATAGCAGATATAGATAACGGATGGATAATAGTAGATAAAAAAAAATAGAACTATAAACTACAAATAATCATAAGTAAATTATCATTTTAGACATGCTTTTACTGTTACTTAACCTTATGTATACTGTAAAGTAATCTTTTCTTAAAATCTGCAGTCCTGTCTACTTGAAATGTGCATGTTGATTGTTTCCTGCTTTGGGATGGATGGACTGGCAAACCCGTCCAGGACTAGACTTGAGGCTGCAGTGGTCCCAGTGACCTTGAATAGGCCTGAGGAGGGTATATATAACAGATGGATGGATGATTTCTGTTTAGTTTTACTGTTTCCAGTAATCTTCTTGTGCTTACAGTTCCATTGCTTATGTTTTTCATCCAGTGGATTCTATGGAATTAATGTAATCAAAAGACCATTCACAAATCAAAGCCACTTGAACTTTCCAATCAGAACAAAGCAAAGAATGTACGTTTCTCTCGAGGTCTTTCTTCTTCTTCTACTGCTAACAACGCTCTATTCACAGTATTATCAGGAGACCTGCACATGTAGTTTACAGAGACTGATTTGTCATTGAAGCATTCCGTCGCTAACATCTGGCGCTGCAATCAAATGAGACACTGGACATGAGGCGAGACCTTAAATTTAATTGTGGTGTAGAAAGAGTCACATTATAAAACAATAAAATGGTCATATGAATGAGACACGTGCTTGCTGTCGTGGTAACAGTAAATAGAAATTTCATTGTTGTAAACAGTTTTTCTCACCGTATGCAACCATGCATCACTCCTCTGCCTCTCTGAACTTTTCATACAGTCCCCACATGAAGCTAAATGTTGACATAATAAAGAAAAGAAAAAAAAATTTGGACCACAAATCACTCAGAGATGTGCAATCACAGAGGATTAAAAGGATCCAGTGACCTCTGTGTTGGCTCAAACAGAATAGGTCCTTTGGACTGGAATTGTTACTTTACAAATCACATACATGGCCGTTCACACGGCATTAACATCACAGACATCGTCCGCAATTATTGCATATTACTGCAGGTCCTCATGTAATGCTAATCCATCAAGTACGGCATATGAGAGCAAAAATAATTTTGAAGTGTCACAGATACATGGGATTATGAATCAGATTTTTACTTGAACATGAGACATGGAAAAGAAATGGAATTCAGAGATGAGTTGCTTTGTTGCTTTTGCTGTTCAGTTGCTTTTGTTTTTTGTTTGCTTTTTTGCTTTCCTTCAGCTGCTAGCTCAGTGGGCTTTTATTGCAGTGGGGTCATTTGAAATCTGCAATCTGTGGACTGTTAGGTTTTTACAAACAGGCTTTTGTTAGTGGAATGTAGCAACTGGTTGTAACCACCAGTTTTCTGTGATGCGCCGCGTTCATGTCTTTTTGCAATGTGTTCTTTTAGCTGCTTGATGTTAGAATTGTGTTTTTTGCAGTTGGAAATGGTTTTTATTGTCTCAAACCTCAGCTGTTTCCTCTTTATGTGCATATTGGATCATGTTTTAAGTGACTAAACATGGCTTGAATCTTCTCTGTGTTATCTGATCCAAGTTACTGGTAGCGCATGTTAGGCAGAGGTTAACCCATGGTGATCCTTCCTCTGCCTCCATTCTCATTTGTAGAGCTGCTCCAGGTAAGTGATGCTGTGACACAGAAGGTTTTACTGCACATGTATGGTAGCAGTTATGACCTACGACATAAAAGTAAATATAAACTACAATATGGCAATATATGCTTTCCAATTTCTTTTGCTGTCGTGCAATGGCCAATGGTTTTCTCCACATGCAGATTTATGTTTGTGCATGTACTAGTTTGTCTGAATGCTTACTCAGGAGAAAGCTGGTTTAATTTCCCACAAGATCTAAGAAGAAAAATCTTCTTAGTGATGGAGCGTGCAGCACAGAACACTGAGCATATTATGCTATTATATTTATGGAGGCAAATCAATTCCTGTGTTGTGGGACACAATAAAGCTGGGAGGCATCTCATGTGTCGGGATCATGTGGCTGAAAATCCTGCAGGAAACATGTCAAGATAACCTTTTCATTGCTCATGGCTCTGCTGGTTCAAATTTCAACCTCCTGGAAGTATTAGTGAGGTTCATGTCAGTACAGATCCCTCAGTGGTCAGGTAAGTGAGGAGCTGGGTCATTTTAAAACGGAGCAAACTAAACTTGCAAAAGAGAGAAAAAAATAGAAGAAAAATAAGTCGAATCCAATGCAACAAAACGTTACAAACTGAACCATTATTTTGTTAGAATAAACAGACAGAAGTGATATATAGCTCCGTAGTTGTGAATGCCTGAGCTACAAATGCACATATGAACAAAGCAGCTCTCAAGTCTAAATTAGAATGTCAAGATAATTTGCATAATTTGTGTGTTTGCTGCTCAGTGACAACAGCTATGATGCGGCTCTGTGCCGCTGTCTCATCTATGATGACTACAGTATTCTTGTCATGAGCCAGAATCAGTGCCAATGACTTCAGATGTTACAGCATTCAGGTCAGACTCTTCCAATCCTCCATCTGATGTTGATTAAAGATCATCTAGAAACATTGTTTCTGTTCCCAAACCTAAAGTTATCTGAAACTACAAACTGCTATCCACACACACACACACACACAAACAGTATCAATGCTGGATTTTGACGGCCCATGAACACACAAAGTAACAGTCAAAGTAACTTTGGGAGAGTCAAAGAGCTAAAAACTGTAAAAAAGTTCTTTGTGCTGCTTTAACAATGGAATAGAATAAAAAGTCTGCAGTAGAGCAAAATGTTACGTATTTGTCTGATTCACAATTTGATGTTGTAACAGCATGTAAGATGCTGTGTGAGTACTGATCGGGTGGTATTGTTCTATATACAGCTGGAATGCAAACAATGCTGTACAAGGTGAATCCTTAACAGAGGGAGAGGGTGTGTCTGCAGTCCACTCTGGTCTGCTAAAACACTGACGTTATGAACAAGGTTCTTCACTGCTTAATAATGCATGAACACGTCTCTGCAGAGGAGTGATGGACAAACCAAGAGAAAAGAGAAATGTACTCCCACCACTCACTTTTTCTGTACATGCACACGAGCACCTACGCCTACACAGGCTCTTCAATAATGCATAGCATGGACAGAGATATTTAGAATTAGGTGTTAACCAAGTGTCAGTGGAACCACCAGTGATGGCCACATTTTTGTCTTTAGGACAAATAACTTTTTGTCCAGGGGAGATGTTAGGTTTGAAGTGGCTGGTTTCTTGTGTCAAACTCAGAAGTATCTCCAGACACTACAGCCACATATGAGATGACCACTGTGCCTCCTTTACTGTTCCTCTCTGTGTAGAGCTGTGGTATTTGTTCCACACTTCTTGACAAAGGCCTAATTTGGATATCTGGATGCTTGAAGTGCTTTCTTGGCTGTCTTGGTGTGCTTGTGCTCCTTTTCTTTTTCCTCTAAGTGGGAATGTTCTCAGCCCTGTGGTGCAAAGTTCTGATGATGGGCAGTTTGTGCTCCAGTGGGTGGTGTTTCTGGGTGTACGGGGAGTTTTCCAACCACAGTCACTTTGATCATTGGGAGACTGTTGGGTTCCTTAGCTAGGATGTTTTTATTTTTATGGATTGGTATTACAATATATGAATACAAGAATTAAAAGGATTGAATTGGTTTATAACAAATTTCATTCAATAGAGTCTACCCAAGTACTGTGGAACATGATGTATAAATGAGCAGCATCCACACTCATCCAGGGCTTTGCAGATCTGTGCTTTTCTGGTCTTCTAGTGGCTTCATCTGGCAAAGCACAAAGTAGCACCACTTGTTTATTTTCTGATCTGTTCCTGTCTGTAATTTCTTGCGAGGTTAACCTTGTCAACATCTTTCCCTGAATTGTTCTCCCTCTCATGTGGAATCAGTGCCTTCCCCCTTCTTGAAGGTAGAAATTGACATAAAATGACTGAAAGAGCTTGTTTTGGCTTGTTTTTTTTCTTAATTGGAAGTGGTCGTGTCTGCAAAAAGCCCCAAATGCAACATATTACGACTGGTGCTGCCACCTAGAGGGTAAAAACAGCACCATTTTCACAATACTCGGGTAGAGTATAACTGTGCTGTATTTCTTTTGACTTTGATCAATCCTGTTTAGCTCAGGAAAACATGTCAGCTTGTTAAAAAAATGTCATAATACATCTCCTTTAAAATGTGAGCAATATGTACTTTAACATAGACTTTAAAGCTTCACGGACTATTTCAGAGATAGTTGTGTAACAACTGAACAACAAAATAAATTTTGGGAGGGAGATATTTGTTTGAATCATCAGTTAGAGAGCATGATAAGTGCAGGTCAGTGTGCAGAGCATGTGATAGCTGACACTAATTAAAGGAGAGGCCATTGTTGCCTGCCCATACATATATATACATTTATATTTGTATATATTTGTTCTCTGTCTTTTTAGAGTATGCATAAGGATGCGTTTCAATCATCAGTCCGTGGCTTGCCATGTAAGTTATAATACAATGCTTGCTGGTTAGCATCTTTCCTGCATACAGACAAGCGGCGCACCGCTCGGCTCACGGCAAAGTCTCCCCACAAGCACTGCTGCATGCACATGCACGTCGCACACCTCATCCATCTCATCCCTGCCTCTGCTGGAGGCCTCGTGCTCATCCTCTGACACTCTCACTGAGGTAAAGCCATCTACATAAAAACAAGGAGACTCCCCGCCTCTGCCACATGGACACACACATAAACAGTATAAGCTCCTGATCCACCTCCCTTCAATAAATGTGATCATTGTTCTGTCACCTCTGTGCTCTCCTAATGAAGGGCACGTCTATATAAAGCCAAGGGAACAAAGCACTCTGGGTTTTTAGTGTTCAGCAAGCCAATTAGACCCCTCTTATCTGCTGCTATACATTTTCCTTTGACCTCCTGCTGTGTTTTTTCAGCATAATCATGGTTCATTTAGTCTTTTGCCTCCATATGCGCTCCAGTTACTTATTCTATTAATACATGTTTTGAGATTAAAAGGGAGCAGCATGGAGGAACACTTAGAAAAAGGTTAAAGAATACTTTTTTCCATTATTTTTCCTGCAAAAGTAGTTTCTCTTTACTTATTGGTAGAGGGGTCTGGTTAGGGTTATTGTATTAAGTCGAGGCACAGAAGCCCCGCTGCGGTCTTTCAATCCCTTGTAGAGGACATTGTGAGTTCCATTCCTGTTTGGTTCATTGTATTGTACATGGGAACAGAATAAAACTTCACCTTGGCTATTCAGACAGACCTTAATCTCTCATTAATGAACTTTCAGTTTGGGTATTATTTGCGATCAGGCCACAGCATATGCGCCACTGCAGCCAGGTCACAGCAAAGTGGATAAAGCGTAAAAGAGGGAGGTAAAAATATGAAAGTGGGTTGGAGGAGAGAGGTGATTATAGGACTGGAGGTACAAAAACATTTTCTACACTATAATAAAGACTAAGGATTAGGTTACAAAGGGAAACAAGGGTTTTATTTATGTAACTGCATACAGAAGCTTCAAGCCAGAAGCCCTGGGTGGGTGTTAGGAGTGGATATTTCATGGCAAAGGAGTCTGCAGGCAGAGGACAGTTAGTAAAGTGTCAAATTATGTCCTGAACTCTGCAAGATAATCTGCCATGTCTTGTTGAGGTAGAAACAAGACGGAAGGAGAAAGATGTTGTCGCAGGTGCTGAAGAAACAAAGGAACTGGAAACAAGAGTAAGTTAGTCTTTTATCATATTTTTTGCTTTGAATTAAATTTTGTCTAATTTCTCTGAGGTTCTATGAAGTAAAATGAAGGGATCATCATACAAGCATGTGGTTTACAGAGAAAAGTGCCTAAAAGAGGAAACGCCCAAGAAACTTATTGATCCAGATGTGAGACGGGGATGGCCAGTTAACCTGCATTAACCCATGAGTGCACGTGCTTGTTGATCTGCATGTGGTCCCTGCAGTGGTACGGTGATCCAGGGCTTAGCACTGCCTTCTGCCTGAAGAAAGTTGGCTCCCTGTAACCTTAAAGGAGGGAGTAGATATTATGGACGATGAGAGTGACAGTGGCCACTCTTTGCAACCACCGTATGCAGACGACCATCTCTGAGTGCATAAACTATGAAGAGGAGGAGTTCCAGCGACAGAGGAGCACACCAGGCCTCACTCCTGTCAGCTGGAAACAAGAAAATGAGGCTATTATCCATGAGGGTTCACAAATGAACAGTAAAAGACAGAAAAAAATGAATCGTTGATGAGTCTTGATTTCAACATTCAGATGGTAGGGTCATAATTTGGCATCAACAGCATGAAAGCTAGTAGCAGTACTAGATATTTTGTTGGCACTCTACAGACTCCTCAGTGCTAGAAGCTTGCTGAGTGATGCTTTCAGCTGTATCTGCCCCTTTATTACCACAGTCTACCAAATGGAAACGATCACCATGTGTAGAAGCTCAAATCATAAACTGCTTCTTTGAACACGACAATGAGGCCACTGTGCTTGAATAGGCTCAAACAGTTCAACGGAGCATGTGCAAGAGATGATAGCTGTGCAGCTGATACATCTGAAGCAGCTGCATGATGCTCTCATGTCAATATGGACCAAGGTCTCTGAAGAACGCTACCAGCACTTTGCCTAATCTATGATACAACGAATTAACGTGTCTCTAAAGGCAAAGGGGAGTCCAACCGACTTCCGGCTAAATGTACCTGATAACAAAAGAGATCATATCTAATAAGTAGAGCTCTTACACACTTAATATAATAAAGAAAAAAAACAAAACATCTGTACATATAAACCTTTTAAAATGTGACAAAATCTAAATTCTTTGGTACATTTTTGGTACTAAAGGTGATTTTTACATGTGCCAGACAGCAGAATCCAGTATAGCCAGTTGTTATAAGCTCAGATATTAAACAGACTGTGAAGCTTTTCTGTTGTGATTTTTGGTTTCTGAAATCAAGACTCGTGGGACGACTCTAATGCAGACAGATCCTGTATGTCTGACAGCATGTAATTTATTGTGAGCAGATATGACATAAAAAAACAACAAGGCTCAGGCTGATAGAACAATGTATCTGAAGCTGCGTTCTGCCAAGATTTATGTAGCTCAGAAAAGATGGCTAGGTGATAATGTTTTTTTTTTCTTTTCACATCCTTTACACTAAGGAGAACAATTTTGGCTTGACAACTCTCAATGTTTTCACTGAAAGAACTTAAAAATCAATAGAAGATGTTTATAACCTACTCTCCCTCCCTCTATTTCAGGTTTAACTTGAACAATTTTCTCAACCTGGGAACGCTACAAAGTGCTGGTGGTAAATAAACACCTTTTAAAACATGTGTCTAAGTAGCAAGTGTAAAGTGGGATGTTCTTTTTTCTCATCTTTTTATTTTATTTTTTATTTTTGGCAGATGTACTCTACCAGGACTGACAGCGATTCTGAGCCGATGGAGCTTCTATGTCTCCAGATGCAAAAAAAAAGTTTCTGCTCAAAAATGTGAACACCTGAAACATCTTTGAAACTGCACGTGCACAGGTTCCTGTTTCAATTTAAGCTTCATCTACTGAAGTGAAAAATGTAAGCAGCCAATAAGGATAAATGTACATCCTCATGTAAGTGTACAACTACAATCTAAGATCGCTGAACTATGTCTGAAATAACCTGAATGCACAGATATACATGGATACAACACACAGTTTTTTTTGTTTTTTTTTTCATTTTGACTTTACGTAAGAGAATAAATTAAATATAGAAGCTGGGCAGCAAGTATATAAATGGCAATATTCATCTTGATTTGAATATACTCACTTAGAACTTATTTTCATAAAATGTCCCCTTTCATTCATAAAAAAAGAAGATTCAATTAGCAATACCAAATAAGGTAAAACTGAATGAATATTTAAAATAAATTCATGGTTTTCTGCATCTGCTTGCCTACAAAAATTTCATCATCTGTACCAGTTTTTTTAATGATGCTCTTGCACTTGCACACATGTCCCATTCAGTACGTAAATGCATTAAACACCAAATTAAGATTTTTTTAAGTGCAGAAGAAGATTATTGAGACAAAGATTTAGAAGGATATTCTCCATTATTCACACCTTGTAAAAATACTTTGAACCACTACGGTTTTATCAGTATTTTATTATAATTTTCAGCAAGAATTCTCAAGTGATTATTACTAGTACATCATCATTTTCAGGCTTTTCTACTGAATGTAAATGGACACCGCAGCAACTCCTGACTGCTGGCAGCTTTTCTCTGTCACTTCGCTAAATTATTTTCTCCTCCTCCTTTTTCCTCCAACTGTCTTTCCTTCTTGTCTCTCGAGTGACAAGCATGCCACCACTGCGTCTCTCAGGTGATAGACAGCTCCTTCAAATGGAAGTGTACTGGCTGAGCCGCTTCTGACACATTCGCCTCCCACCTCCATGACCGCGTCTTTCCTTGTTTGATGAGTATCCGTCCAAAAGTGGACACTCTAAACACGGGCCCAGCCACTCCACCACGCTCTGCGAGCTACATTCATCCCAGCACTTAATAGAGCAAAAAAGCAGAAGATGCACAACAGATGTCCATTTACAGAAGATGCACTCTTGCTTGATGTGGCTATTTTCTATCAGACCACATAATGTCCAAACAGACACTGCATTCAGTGATGAAGAAACCGCAGTCACACCAGCCCTCGCTGATATTCTTTGCACTCGTGTTAAAAATTACGCTAATTTAAGACCATCAATTTCAGATGGTATTCGATTTCCTCTTGAAACTAGGAAGTCAGATTTTTTTTTCCCTTTTCTGTAAAGTGTTTAGTTGATGATCATTTTTTTTTCTCCAGCATTATATCTTATCCTGAAAAGGAATGGGGAAAAAAAAAAGGAAACAATGTATGATTTGTTGAGATCTTAATCTGCCATAAGCCTCTAAAACCCAGAATTCCCCAACCGTCCTTTGAGAACTAATGCCCATCAGTGAATGAAAGAAAAAAAAAAAGATTTCATATCATCTCTTGTGCATTTGTAGTGTTGTTTGACACTATTGCAGGAGCAGAAAATTAGTTTGGCCCTTTGCTCCGTGTCTGCGCCATATAATGTATCCTATTCATATTGCGGTAACAAAGCCTGAGATAAAGCTAATGCTGCAGGCCAGTTTGAATTCATGGAAAGACAATATGAGTAAGTGAAGTGCTGAATCCTAATATGAGGATATCTGCAGAAGTCACCAAATCCAAGTTTAAAGATTGGAGTATAGGTATGAATTGTATATTTCACAGTGTCTCACGATTTAAAAAAAAAACAAAAAACTGTAGCGAAGTACAGAAAAATGCAAGCCATTACTAGTCTGAGAAATAAAAAGCCCTTTTATCATTCAGGGAGGTCATGACTTATTGACTATATATGTCAAATTCTTCACTTCCCATGGCTCCAGCGAACATACAATTGGAATATTTTATTCTTTGTGGTTTTAGCAGACATGGCAGCCTGGTGATGGATGGGCAGCCACACTGCAAGCTGCATTCAGACAAGTCCCTCAAATGTCCCTTTCTAATGACACTGCAGAGGGTAAGGGATGGGCCATCCATCAGAGGTCCTACGTCCATCATGGACTATGCTGAGATCGTATCTCTATCTTGCAGTGTTGGCCTTCACTTGTCCTTAAGTCCCTATAAACCTATTGTCTACTTTCTTTTATTAGTGACCTGTTGCCCCCAGTCTTACACTGTTTCAGCTTTCTATTAATGTCTCTTCCTATCTACTGCGTGCTTTCAATTATCCCTTTCCTTTTTCAAGCAGAAAAAGCAAATTCTCGCCAAGTCTTTACAACTTGGCCCTTCTAATTGGTTGTGTCTGGTATGACACTGTATTCATGCTAAAATGAACTCATATAATGAAAACCACGAACAGAAATGATTTCAACAGTGTGGGTAGGCATATAATGACACAGGTTGGAAACAAATTAAGCTTACCTACCCCTGTTCAAGAGGAAACATTATGAAAAAGATGAGACGGTGTATTTGTATGTTTGAAGTTACTAGCAACTCAAAAATGCTGACACAATGGAGGCAGCCCAAGTCTGAAAATTGCAGGTTACTGTGACATCACAGACTAGACTCCCCAGCTTTTCTATCTTTATCTCCAGCTAATGTCCTATCATGCTACATTTGCTGTACCTCAGAAGTAGATGGCACCAATTTCAAAAGAGGTATATCCCGTTGAACGGAGGGCTGGAGTTAAATGGCTGACTCTGCTCCCTGAAACCGCCAGCTATGAACAGATTTCTAAAGACATGTTTGAAAAGGAAACCACGTCTGATATTTCAGTGGGATGTAAGGACACCATCTCATTAAGAGCTCAGGAGGAGATCACGCTGATCTAGCCTGAACTTGTACCACTTTGCACCCAAAGTCCTTGTGAGACATTGTGGAATTAACCACCTGGGAACCCAACGCCAGACCACAACGACCTTGGCCAGACCCTCTGCAGCCAAAAAACCACACCACACTGCTTTATATTTAACTTTATATTCCTAACGTGACCTTTTCAGGTGGGCGTGGCCCTCTGTTGTAACGGCAACAGGAAGGTTCAGATCTCTGCTGCCATGCTTCCTCGTTGAAGGTCAGAGTCATCCCTCACTCTGCCACTATAACAGGTTAAGCACCAGAGGTTATCTTATCAGCTGACTTTTTACACGGGAGCACCCACATGTGCACATACTGTGATATCAAAGAAAATAATATGTGAATTTATACATGTCAGCATGATGTTCCACGGCCAACACTCTTGTTCACACCATTATAGTGCCCCTCTTTTTTTTAAATTATTCCTCTGCTTTCCCCATCAACATCCCTCTTCATCTGTCTCTCTGCACGTGGGGCCTCAACTCTCAGTAGTGGAGTGGTTCGTACCAGGGTCCCGGTGGTGGTGTTGTTACAAGGGTGGTTTGGTGGAGGGAGTGGGTTGCTGCGGGCCAAGGTGATTAAGTGTTATGGCTGGTGGGTGCTAATGTTGGGCTGAAAAGTTCCTGTTGGGCCTGGAGGGAATCCAGTGCACTGATGGAGGTCTGCTGTGTGGCACTGGTCCTACACACCAGCACTAACTGTAGTGCTGGTTGTGGTCACTGGGTAAGGCTGACCAGGTCAGCACCACTGCTTTAGGCCTGGCTGCTGGGCTGCGTTAGCTCTGTTGTGGATACAATGGTTTTATGTATATATATATATATATATATATATATATATGTATACATACATACATACATACATACATACATACATATGTATTCATTTATATTTTTGCCCCTTTTTCTGAAGCATCACAATCATAAAAAACAAAAATATTGCGAAATGTGCATGAAAGTACAGTTGTAACAATCCCAAAAGTATTGGAGTGATTTAGGCTGATCTGAGGGTTTAAAGCTTGTCTAATAATTTTGGGGGCATAACGGTCAAATCACTTGTATTTCTCAGTCATTTTATGCTTTAAAAAAAAGAAAAACCCAAATTGATCACTATAGGGTCTGTGGTGTTAAATGTAGATTTTATAAACTGTCGCTATGCTACAGTCCAAAAACTACACCAGAATCCTTCATGCAATTAAGCCAGCCTTTCTTTTCTCATCAGCCACACCAGACTGCTTTTATGATGCAGATCAGAGCTAGCACTGGCCCAGGAGAGATGACTGTTGTCATTGTGTGAAAAAGGGCAGGAAGCCCTTTGCCTATTTTGGCAAGAAGGATGAGAAGAAGCGCTAAGGTTCTTCAAAAGCAAGACACCGGATGATATTTGACTTTGCCATTTATGTCGCAGATAGGGGGCAATGCAATGGAGCCTCCTTTCTCCCTCTTTGTGCACTCCCTCTTTTATTCCCACTTTTACTCAATAACTTTGTCCTTTTTGTGACAAAGTTTCCATGATAGCTTCCTTTTTGTACATTTATTAAAGAGAAGAAGAAGCATCGCCAACGATGGAGAAATTAAAAGCATTCTTGGAAATGATTCAGTTGTGCACGAGTTGTAGAAAACTGAGGCATGCAACATTCCTCTTATAGTTCTGTGCTATATCAGCAGGGTCTCCGTTCCCTCTCCATGAGCATATTTCTCTGGAGTATAACAAAAACAGTGCAGTTTTGATTAGTAGGTGAAAACAGTATGTGTGAAAATCAGCTTGAGTGACTGTTATGACAGCAACATTTTAGCAGATGAAGCAGGGAATGATAATCTATACACAACATTGATAAACACAAGAGAAAGCACCAGTTCTGATCGAGTTGCCGTTCTGAGGTAAAGCTACAAGTAGAGTAGAACAGCAGAATAGTTTGGCAGGAAGACCTGCACCTTTGAGAGCTGAACAACCTTCATAGACAAAACTCAACAGTTCAACATTTATTTGTGCCTGGTATATTAAAGTTGTAATTTGGACACTAAACCAGATTAAACTAAAGGTAGTCCATGCAGTTAATCCTCATGAGGCAACTGATAATCCGTCAGTTCTCACAGTACTGCATTTGAACTACATAACATGCGTACGGCACCATCAGTTGTAGAATGCTGAAAATATTTTATCACTAAACAGCAGAAAATAAATCAGAAGTGACGACAATAACTATTTTGTGTTTTGTTTTTAAAAAAATGACAAAAACTTCCTGAAGTCTATTAGTTTTGAAAAAAAAAGAAAAGAACAAAAGCTGTCCTTTCGACTACGTCTTTACACCTCGTTTGATGCAGGGGCTCACCTCTTGTGAATTTGGTAGAAATACTTTGTACTACTGACTTTATAAAGTAAAGCACTTTCAATATGATGACGTTGGTTGTAGATAAAGATTGTAATTTGACCTCGATCTAGCTGAACAACACATTTTCAGACCGCCACACCAAACAAAGTGACATGTTTTTTGTTTGTTTGTTTTTTTGCTGCTTTTGACTTGAAGCAATGAAATGTACTCTAGAACAGAAAAGTTTTTTTTTTTTTCATCTCTATGGTTTCATAATATGTCCATTAAAAAAAAACAAAAAAAACAAGCAAAAATGTGACTAAATATTGTTAAGTGAAACTTTCCATGTATAACACGACTAAATCATAATTTAACTAATGAGAGCGGGTTTAATGTTAACCTTGGTGGATGGCGTGTGTGGCTTTTAATGATAATGCAGCATTTTATAACGAGAGAGGCTGTTACTGATTTGAAGCCTCTGGTCTCACACTGCTCAAGGTCATTAGTGCTAATGCCATGGTTTTTGCCATCTGCTGGGATTGTTTACACTTGCCTAGATAATTAGCTCCTAATTAGAAGTGGATGGTAGGGAGTATATGTTCTGTTTGCATGTGTATATAAGCACGTACATGTTCGTGTGTCATTAAGAGATGCGTGGTATTGTTTTCACCAAATATGAGCATTATTAAGAACGGCATGTTGATCTCCGCGATCCCAGGTTTGCTGTGAGGAGACACAGAGACTCTGAACTATCACAGAGCACCATGAGCAGTAATGTTCTGTTGTCTTTGGTCACTGTGATAGAATAAAGGTGCGAGCAGCTACTAATGCGAAAAAGAAAGAAAAACAACCTGAAAGTGTTTGTCTTGCAAATAAAGCTTTACACACTACTTGCACCCACATGTGTGTCTTGTCCAGGGCTTCTGTGAAGCGTCCCTGGATTTCAGGGACTGTTTTAAAATGTTTTTTTTTTTTAATACAATCTAACATAAGATTCTGTGTGGCAGATTTCATGTTGTCATTTTCCTCAGTTAAACAAGGCGTGCCCCAGGGGTCAGTTTTGGAACCAATTTTATTTTCTTTGCACTTGCTTCCCCTGGGGCACATAATTCAAAGACATGAGCTACGTTCAGACAGCAGGTCTTAATGTACAATTCTGATTTTCTGTTGAAATTCTTTGGTGTGCTCGTTCAAATTACGCATTAAATGAGCCTTGTTGCATTTCAATGATGTGCAGGTTGGATAAATGCAACCTGGCCATTCAGACAGCAGATGCGTTACAAAATGTATGTAGGACCACATATGAAAGGGGCCTGGGTGGGATTTGAGTTGTTCATACTGTCTAAACAGATTGGATACAGGTCACATATGGGCAAAAAAAAAATGGATTTGGGTAAAATTTGCTCGTCTGAATGTAGCCATGATGTCATGTTTCATTTCTACGCAGACGACACACAGCTTACCTGTGAAAGCCGCTGACCATGGGAAGCTGAGTGACTACAATGACTATTTATTAGATGTTAAAAACTGGATGACTTAAAATTCACTTCAACTGAATGCCACAAAGACTGTTGTTTTAACTGGATCCCAGCAGATGGCAAGATGTCCATTCCTATCTGCTGGGATCCAGTTAACATTTAGTAGATTACATGAAGCCTGCAGCTAGGAATCTCAGCACCGTCATACAATAAAACTCACACACTCATATTTGTTATCATCTTACAAAGATCTCATAGATCAGATTGTTTTTTAAAGTCACTGAGGTGATTTTACATGCTTTTATTTCATCATGGCTGGATGAATCCCTGAACAGACTACATACAGTTCAACACCAAAGCTCTGGAATAACCTGACTAAGGAGATCAGGTCAGCTGACTCAATGCCATCTTTTAAGTGTCTTTTGTAAACATGTTTTTATGGGAGAGCTTTTTATTGATGGACAGTTGGTGTATTTATTTTTAGCCATACCTTTAATATTTAGGATTTGGTGTGATCTGTTGTGTTACTGATTTGAAAAGCACTTTATAACTTTTGTTTTGAAAACTTCAATAAAAAGCTATTATTGTTATTGTTGTTATTTATTGATTGCATTTTCTTTCAGATCAGTGAATTTTCCTGTTTCAGGTCAGCTAGGATTACCAAAATTATTCATATTTTTTTCTCATTTTCTTCAAAGGCAGAGGTTTACACAAATTTCCCCAATGTTTGGTGGCAATACCTTTAAACTGTATGGATTGATTTTCTTCTGCCAAGAAGTAATAGAGGTCTTTCTAATCATTTTTCTTTCGGGAGTGCCTTGCTGCACTCTGTTCTCATCGTCCTCCATTTTACTCTTTGTAAGGTAAGTCTGACGGCTCAAAGACAGAACAGACAGAAGCAGTGTCTTTGGTTGGTGTTGGGGCTTAATTGGCTTCACTCATGAAGGTTTGGACCTTATCCTCGGTTGGATTGGCAGTAATCATCAAAATAGTCCTTGTGCAAACATTGGCTTCAGCGTGACCCAGACCTCCAGAGGTAGTGTTTGGAAGCCTTATGAGGTTGGGGTTGCTATGTTGTTGATACTGTTTGGAAAAAACACAGAAAGCAGTATTTTATATTCCAGCTTTAGTGAAAAGAAAGCTTGCAGAACCTTTCTGATCCTTTACTTCACATAATTGCCTTAATTGTGTTATTAAGCTGTTTCAGTTGTTGTTAGTCTTAGCTTTTCTTGATCGATATGTGTGCAACAACAAAGACTCTTGTACCTATCAGTAATTTATTCAAAGTACGAAGAAAAGTAGAGCCTAGAGCAGAAAAAATGACAAACATTATCGTATACCCAAACAGTGAGTTATTAC
>JBAMYA010000011.1:8864762-8883927 GCA_037176975.1 Arrhamphus sclerolepis | reverse complement strand
TCTTAACAATGTAAGAATTATTTTAAATGGCTTTTTTTTTTTTTTTTACCAAGGAAAGAAGGGATATAAATATTAAACAAAATATACAAAAAATAAATTCAGCACAACACCATCAGTTTGACAGAAAATGGAGGAAGTTTAAGCTTCAATGCTGAATAAAATTGGATAGGTTTTCAATACAAAAATACTTGCTATTTCTTTATGAACATAAATAAAAGTTAGACTTTCTTAAGTCTGTCTCCAGTTGTTTTCATCCCTACTCTCATTTTTTACTTGCTCTTTAGGAATAATATCAACTGATTTCACTGAGTAGCTTTACATTTTTGAAAATAATCCTACTTGCCTTATTCCTTATTAAGACAGGACAAATTTGATATGGAGGTTATGGTATATGGTAAATATGAATGTAAAAAAACAACAACAAAAAACAAACAAACAAACAAACATGAAATAGCTTAGAATAATATTTGACATGTGTTGGAGTGTGTAATCAGAAGTTCTCAAAGCTCATTGCCTTTGACTAAAAGACTCATTGACCAGGTTCTTGGAAACTAAGGTTGCAATCACAGACTGCATAAATAAGGAGGAAAAACCCAATGGACCTAAGAAGCTAACAAAATGTCCTACATGGCAACATCACTGTCTCAGAGTTGGCTTCAGCATCTTGCAAGCTATAGGTGCCCATTCAGCAGACATCAACGTTTCTTATGAACCAGCACATTACTCACAATTTATTAGGGTATCAGATTGGTTTTACTGCTCAGCTTTAACCTTCTTGTACAGATGTGGTCAAGATATAGACAGGAGGGCAAGGCCCAAAGCAGCATTCAAAGCTTCAAAACCCCAATTGAAAAAACAGTAACTTCAACCCTTATGGTGTAGGGAGGGATGAGTAATGAAAAATCAGAGGAAAAGAGGAAAAATAATTTTTTAAATGTCATGTTTCTGAAACATAGTCACCAGTATGAAAGCCATGACCGTGGAGTTCAGCTGTTGTGGAGACAGTGGAAGTTAGCAACCCACATGATGAGTTGACTTAAGACCTGACGGCACAAAATGACACGTGAGAGGTGCCATGCTACACCATGAAGGGTATCCTACCCTGCACAGATTACCAGTCTATCAAAAACCTCTCATCTTGAATGGCTGATAAAAATCTGGAAACAAAGCCAGTGACAACTGGTACACAATCACGGGTAATAATCCGTAATAGTCCTGTCGTCCCAGCTATATTACAAGAGTGGAATAATTTAATCATCATTGATGTGTGACAAAATAGCATAAAGCAATATGCAGTTGCTACAAGAGATGACTGCATCCGAGTTACTTTGAGTGTTTTGGGGGTTTCTTTTTTGCCAATAGTGAGGACGGGAGACTGCAGAGACTAGACAACACTTCCTAAAATATAATCCTGTGCGTTGCTTTAGGTTTGCTGACAAATCATACTCAAAACTCAAACATGTGGACAAGCCGGGATGGTGATTGTCTCACTAATGGAAAGAAAGGCTCCATAGACCACAGGGATTTCATGGCACCTTTCATTTCTGTTGCATTAAAAAAATAAATAAATTCTTGATCTTCTACTTGGTTTTTGCCAAAAAAAGAGTCACCAACCAAAGCCTGAATGGAAATCTAGTATTTTGCATTGACTATGCATGTGGGTGGAATAATGGGATGTATAAAAGGGAATATTTCTATCTCGTAGTTAATGCTGTTTTCATTTTTGGGCACATATTCCATTTCAGAGATGACCTTAAGTAATGTTTTATAAACGAGGCCCCTGGTGGCACCAATATTTTCCAAAAGACTTTCAATAACTCACTTGCGGCCCAATGTGAATCTTCAAAGAGTAACTGTCCTTTTTAGAGAATCAGCCATGCTGGGTGAGGGTTATAGTGTGTGTTATTAGTGGACATCCTAAAATGGATTGTCTTTCATCTGAAACCTGTAGTTCTGAAACAGGACAGGGTTGAGTAAATATATAAATTATGCCTCTCATCTCCAGTTGGGCAGGTTTAGCTCAGGGTCTTTGATCAGGTGGAGGGACAGAGCGGAACAAAGTCGATGAAAGGGGATGAGGAGGAACATTTTCTAATGGGTTAGGTTAGGCTGGTGGCAGAAAGTAGCATTAATACCCATTTAATGGACTGTGGCAGAGTTCTGGCTGACTATACGAGGATGTGAGGGGCTTGTGTACATGAGTGTGCTTTGTGTAAGATGTTGGGGCATAAAGGTTTAACGGTTTTTGGAGAACTGCTATATGTGAGGTTAAGCTTTAGAAACAACCCTGCTGTACAGGGAGCGAGATCAGCTCATACTGTCAGCAAAGTTATTACAGCTGCACAACAGTGCCGGGATTACTCTTGTAATTGTGTGTGCCTCAGTGAATATGGCTGAGGAATACCCATGAACTGACTCATGAGCCACTGCCAGTGATTATTGTGCTTTTATTGTAGGTTCAAATGACCATCCATATCTTTCTAAATGAAAATACAATGATATTATTAGAGGCAGACCAATTAACCACTTGGGTGATTATTAACCACTTTTTCAATACTCAGCATTGGCCATAGAAAACCTCAAGATAATATGTACAAAAAAATAAAAACACATTGTTGAAAACTAAATGCTCCACAAGCAAAATTCTTGTCTTTATTTTGACCTCCCTTCAAACCAAGCACAGATTAAATGGTTTAAGGAGGACTATCCCATACAGATGTTTGAAATTTGTATTAATAAGGATTCCAGTTAAGTTCCAGTATTTTCTGTTTGTATCTAAAAAAGAGACTAGAAAATAAATATTGAACATTCACATAATATGAATAAATACCTTTGCACAGTGCTGGAGTACCGAGTCTGTCGCCTCATTTACTAAGCATGCAAATATCAATAAATAACATTGTCAATGAAATCCTTTAGCAGTATGAACCCTGAAGCA
Organism: Arrhamphus sclerolepis; assembly: GCA_037176975.1. NCBI lineage: Eukaryota > Metazoa > Chordata > Actinopteri > Beloniformes > Hemiramphidae > Arrhamphus > Arrhamphus sclerolepis. Next base: position 8,880,989 of record JBAMYA010000011.1, on the reverse strand, counting down.
GAAAAAAAGTTCAGAATATTTAGAAAAAGTAAAGAAATGAACTGTAATACAACCTAAACCTTTACTGTGAAGAAAAAAAATATGTTTGTAAAGGTTGTGCAGAGGTGTACTGAAGGCATGTAGGATGAACTATCATAATAGAAATGTCTATTGTTGTTTAGACAAACCAGAAATGGGACTATGTGCTCTGGACCAAAGATAAAAAAGAACCAACCTGAATGTTATCAGCCTGTCTGCAGACCTGGCCTGTTTCCCAACAGGGAGAAACTACAACCCTGCACTGTTGCATAGCTTAAAATGTAACATCAGAAACACTCCATTACTTACTTATCTTCAATGGCATGAAATAAATATATATATGCATTTTGTTTTGTTTTTTTCATTTTTAAACTAGCATTTTCCAAGCAATCCTTGGACTGTAATTATATAAACTCCAACAGTTAGGAAAATATAGTCTTAAACAGTAACTGAGGTCCAAAGTTCTACATGTTGGATTAAGTTTTGTTGATTATGTAACGACATTGTTGGCCTCATGGCATAAATCCTGAACTCATTTTGGGATTAATTGGTAAAGACCAGATGAAATGTTATATATACATATTAAAAAAAAAAAAACGGCCTTAGAGCTGAACGAGTTTACTTTCTTTTTCATGTGACTGTATTCCAACCACACAAATGTCTCCCCCTGATCTCCCAGGTGGACTTGACTGTCTACTTGCTGTGCCATTACCCTTCCTCTTTCCATGTCTCTTATCTACAGATGACTCCTGGTTTCTATTTTAAGAGTTGCTCTGGTCGATCGCTCTGTCCATCTGTAGGTTCTCCACATGACAAAAGGAAACGTGATCTGTCTGTGTGTAGAGTATCTCTCCATTTGTAAGTGCAGATCTCTGTCTGTATATGTGTATGTCTGTCTGCTCCTCTTTTTTTGTGTGTGACTATGTACACAACCTACACGTCTCCAGATGAAAATAAAAAAAAAAACAGACCAAGATGGAGTGTTTCCAGATGGAGACACTAAACCACTGTCAACCATCAAATACACACATACATACAGAGTGGGAGCCTGTCCTGCTGGGGCATAGCATTTCCCAGTCTCATGCTATGTTTATCTCCAGTGACAACTTTCTGGCCAGGCTTTTGTTTCACTGTTTATCTGAACCCCAGGCTCCAAAAGCAGCAGCACTTTGATTTAGTCTCTCAGTGGCCTTTTATAGACTGTGGCTATGAAGTTGCAGGCAATGTGGTTTGGGGAGGAATGAAGCGAGAGAGGATGCACACTAAGAAACTTAAGAGTTTTGCTCAAGGTCTCTCCAAGGTCCTATCATTCAAAATTCATCAGAGAATGACAGTTATTGATATGGGCAGTAATTAAATGATTTGAAAGCAACGTGCTAATAAAATCTCCACCCCTTCAGATCTGTTGTAGATTTTGAAGTTTGCTGAAGATCATTTTCTTTTTAGAGAAACAATCTTCCCTTTTCCAATCTTTTAATAACTAATGGTGCAATTATTTTTCGCTCTACTAGCGAAATGCTCAATGATCCAGTCCTCATGCTTACTACTTAGTTGTTTGGAATTCATATACAGGAACTCTGAGGAACGAAGTTCAAATTGAATTCTGGTCATGTTCCCATCAATTCAACTGCAAGATGAGCAGTGATCTTGTCTACTTCTACTGGAATACCCAGAGGAAGTCATAGCGGAGAGGGGTGCATATCTTCAAAGCCCTGGAGTAATGCGAATTCCTCCCCCTTACACGTCATATTCCACAATAGTCAGAGTGCCCTTTAGTTCTAAAAGACCACTGTAACCAGTTACAAGTTCGCCTTTCAAGATCCAAGGACAAATGTCCCATGGATCAAAGTCTTAGACTGGGGGTGAAGCTTCGCTACTGACATGAAGACATTTAACTTCGCAACTGGTTGGAGGCCTTTTGTTGGCAAACAGAAGAACATCCAGCCTGAAATCCTGTGGTTGACCGTGTTCTGTTGCTGTGACTGCGAGATTCGCCAGACAACTTAGTGACCACAGGTCCTGACAGAGCTCTACCAGTCCTCCAGGCTTGTTCATTTTTGGAGGGTTGGGTTGTGTAAGCTCCTGCCAATTTGGCACCGTCCAGAACCCTGAATATCAAGCTCTAAACTGTTATAAGAAAACATATGGTGACCTCACAGAGTATTTGTCCAGTTGTCTTCATACATTGTATGATTAGTTTGAAGGAAAACTTTTCTTCAGATGACTAAAAAATTGTTGATGTGACTCTAAATGGTGGAACTGTGCATCATTTCTTAAATGTCTGCTAAATCTTCCTGATGGTCTCTTTGGATAATTCTTTATACAATTATTTTTTTCTTTTTGATAATACATGCATAAAAGGACTGAAGGAGAAACCTTGAAATTTGCATGGTCTTTTGTAATGACGACCACAAACATGCCCGAAGAAGCTAATTAGGGTCTGAGACCTTGGTGTGAATTTTTTCAGAACCAAAACCTTTGCAGGGGGCTCCTTTCATTTCACCCTCGACTTGTTCAAAACAAAATTGGCTAATGCACTAATCTTCTTTCAGAAAATTAAAAGAATTATTCCTCAGCTTTAGGCATTTAGGAATTTATCTAACAGAAATTTTCACTTGGACTACCCCAACTTTTCAGTGCTGCTGCGTATAGATAATGTGGCATTCAAAAATAATATCTGCTAAACTAATCAACTGAGCATCGTTTTCATGAAGAATAGCATGAGTAAGGGCTGTCAAATAGTAGAAAGATATGTCAGCTTTTGAAATCATTTTTTAAACAACTTCCCATTCACTTTAGTGTTCATGTCTGATGAAAATCAAAGAATAGAAAATTGTCTCACACAAGTTGAGGACAAAAGCAAACCTGATGCTTTAGAAAGTGTTAAAATGATCCTGTCTCAGTATCTCTATCGTGACATGTCATTGTGTTTCTTTCTCCATCCCTGATCGCCACCGTCTCCCCTTCTTTCCCACACAAGCTTATTGGGGTTGTCAGATTAGTTCACCTCCACTCTACATAAAAAAAACAAAACAAATGATAAAGCACATCACATGAGTCTAAAATACATCAATGAACAAAGGCAATGAAAAAATATATAATGAAGAATGGTTGTATGGTTGTCGTCAGTTGTTGGAGAACTTGGCTCACATGTCGTTCTTAAACTTGCACCCCCTTTTGCCCCATTTTTCACTTTAACAAAGTCGATGCATAGAAAATCCCTCCCCCTCTTCACTCCACACTACAGTCATAGTTTATAAGACCCAGCACTGACAAAGACCCCTAAAACATTCAGTCTTGCTAATCTGCTTCTTTTTTTGGCTTTTCAGTTCTCAGCAAAACTCAAAACATGCAATTATATAAACTTCTACAACACACACTCAGATTGGCCATTTACTTGGTCAATTATTTCCAGGTATGACAGCTTCCCTTTGTTTTCCTTAATAAAAGTATCCTGGGGCTAGTCATGTATACATCAGCATGCTACAAAGCTGCCGATGTCTTTGGCTGGAGGCGATGCTTGGTGGGTGTGTACAGCTGCAGGTGCTTTGATCAACTAGAGAAACAACGAAAAAAAGGGCTGTTTATATTGTCCAGTAATCAGTTCAGATTTAGTGTGACTTCACAAATCAGAAAAGAATCATCCAGTCCCCCCTGTCTTACCATCGAATTTCACATTTTGCTGCATTTGCTGTGCTTGTGTAGAAGGAGACACAAAGCTTTAATGACCACTTCAAAGGGAGGGGGTGGGGCTAGGGGGAAGGTGAAGTGGAGTTAAGAGGCTGATTGGCTGCTGTAAACAAATAGCAGGTGTTCGCTTAATATTTTGGATCAAAATAATTCAGCTTTAGATGCTATGTTTATGGACAATGCCCATCCAATAATACAGAAAGGTAGCCCACAACACAACCACACAGATGCAACTTATACCAGATGAATTTGCCATTTCTCTCCAGGATTTACTTCTAAAGGTTCATGTCACAATATGACCAACATTTAACTTTGTGAGCAACACTTCCAAAGCTACAGAGCAGCCCCACATTCCAGTTTTTGGAGTCCTTGATATAACCCCATTCAAAGTTAATGAAAGGTAATGTTGCTGATGCCTCCAACACATATATTTGAACAATGGTGTCATCCACTGACCTGGCAAACTGACGAATCTTTTCCAGCTATCTATCTGTATAAAATATGATGCATACCCCCTAGTATTCAACAGAAGAAGTGATGTGATGTGTTGGCTTGATGCTAAAGCTAATGATGCTCACAAACACCACCTCATTGCTACCATGGGGTCATGCCATAGAGAAACTATAATTATGAAAGCCTAAATTTGTAGCCTATACAGTTTCATCTACTTGTTTCCCCTGCATGTTTGCTCTGCGCTAACTAGCATTGAACGCTAACGCAGAAGACAGTATTTGTTCTCTGCAAAATCCAACACAAGAGTAGAAATTTTTTAAAACACTTGACGCAAATGACACTCACATAAACTAATAAAAACACAGTTTTGCTGCTACATCAGGTATTACTAGCTATTACGGAGGATGAAGGGGATTTATGGGCGCATGAATGCATAAAACTCAGAATACACCACTTTCACTGTTCCGCTAACCTCTAATTATAAAAAGAACACAACATGAAAATGAACAGAATGACGAAAAGCAAAATATAATGACAAGGCTTGGACAATACGTGGAAGCAGTCAGAATGGTTGCTGCTTTTACTGTTTGTTGTGTTTGCATACACATTTCATCATGATGACGTATTGCATAAATTCACTGGATGGTTTGATATTTGCTTACGTCACAAAGTCTCCTATGATAAGATTTTGACTGAATTTGATACAAAAACTGGTGATCAATATGAGATGTGAATGAACACAATTACTTCACATGAAATTGCAGTAAGTCAAATATCATTTCACGTTTTTATCTATTTGCCAATTACATGTAATTAAAATAGACTAAAGAAGTCTGCTTGATGAAATGTATTGATATCTGATTGAAATGTTCATTTTGAATGCTTCTGGATGATTCATCATTAAATCAATATATCAATTTGAAGACTGGTAGCATGGAAGAATTGGCCAAAATCAAACCTGAGCAACGTACGCTCATTAGCTTCTCCAAACAGAAGTCTTGATGCCAGTTTGTCATTACCAACAAAAGCTTGTGTATGAGGTTTTCAATATGTTTTCTCTCTGGTCTGATTTCTTTGTATTTGTGGATTGTGTGGGTTGTTACCAACATCCAGTGGAAGTTTCATGTCAGTATCATGAATATAATGGTGACTTGTTCAATAATTTTTGTATCCGTTGTACATTCTCATCGTGGGGTCATCCCTAGTAATGGAGAGGCATCAATGCCGAAGCCCATCTGAGAATACATGGCTAAGAAATACACTTTTATACTTTTTTTCTTTTAGTTTTTGTTAAAGGGCACACTATGTTTCTTTTAAGACAATATTTTGTTTTCTTCTTTACTATTTCTATTACTAGTATCTGAAAAACCCCACTTGTGAGCTGGACTGAAGTGGAAGCTTGACCTCAGACATGAACACACTTGTAGAAACCATTGAGTAATGTTAAGAGGGACATAAAAGTTTGTTTTTTCTTTTTCATTAAACTCTCACAACAGTGGCCAGAAAATAACATTCATCTTCTCTTTGTGCTAATTTACAGGTTCCAAAGGCATTTAAATGCCAAATAAAACCCTGTTCCCTTTAAATCCCAGTACAAAGGAAACATTTGAGCACAGGCTGTAATATAAATTTAAAATCCGTCTACCACTTGGGAACATGCGAAATTGATACGAGCATTTTAAGAGAAAAGAACAGAAGGAGACAAGGCGTAAGAAGAGTTAAAGCAAAAAGAGAAGAATTGACCTCTTTCTGAGTCCTTGTTAGTGAAGGGCAGTAACCGCACAGCTCCTCCGTCCCACGCTGCTGAAGTCTTGGCAAGTCCAAAAAGGGAATCTCGCACCACATCCACACAAGAACCTAATAGCAGTGCTCCTCTTTCCATTTAGCCTAATGAATATGCATGCCAGAAATAATCTTTCCTGTAATATGCAAGGCCTCTCCACCTTATCTAAGCACCAGTGAGTGCCCAGAGGTGTAAGAGTCAGATCAACACACGAGGATAAGAGGCTAAATGAAAACAGAAAAAAGTACCCTGAGGGAGACTTGGCCTGCCTGCTGATGGATCTAATGTGTCTAACTTCTTTTTTTCGGATTAATGCTACAGCTTTGAGCAGCACATTTGCTCCAGATTTGTGGCATGCCACCACCATTAAATGCAAATGCTCCTTCAATATGCAACAAATTCACATATTTCACAGTCATTTGCGCTATGTTTGCACTCCTGGATAATTGATAAATGCACAGGAGATCACACAAAGTGTTACCTAAATAGGATGAGAGGGATTTACCTCTGAGCTATGTCAGCTCCCACCATCCTTCATTTCCTCACATTTAATCATATCCCATCATCTGCAAGAGGTAAATAAGTCTCCTCCAGGCATCCATTTACATTTCACAAATCTGTGTGTCTCTAATCCTTCCTCCAATTCTGTGAGGGGGGGATGAGAGCTATCTCTGAGTGAATCGTGATGCTGAGACCGAGGGGTTTCTTGAGCAGTTTTTGTAGCAAATGGCCTCTGAGCATCAGGCTTGCCCAAAACACTTAAGACCTTTATTACAGGCACTTAACCACAAGGCCCATCAGTGTTTGCAATGGGCTCTAAGTCATAGATAATGGGCCGTACACACACACACACACACACACACAAGCACTCACGCTTACACAGATTGTTGTATTATTGCGGTATCATCATCCGTTCTCAGTCAGCAGCGTAAACTACCAGAATGTTTGACGCAGCGTGGAGATTACAGAGTGGATCAAAGGCCTTTTTGTGTCTGCGTACTGGAGTGAGTGTAAGTGTGTTTATTGTGAGTGTGACAGGTGTCCGGGTGTGTTTATTCAGTTAGATCTTAAAGACTAACAATACTCGTTTTCTCGTTATAATATAATCAAACAGTGCACAGCACAGTAACTACACAAACTATTAGCGAACAAAGCATCCAGAGAGGAAGTGTTCGCATCAGTTCAAGCAGCTCTAACTCAGGCCTGAAGTTTTGACCGTTCCTCTTTGCAGAACTTCAGCTCAGACACACTTGTAGAGTCGGGTTCGTGCAGCTTTTGAGGTCACTGCTCAGCATCTCGATGGGTTCATGTCTGGGCTCTGACTGGACCGCTCCAACAGCTGGATATTGTTCTTCTTTCTTTCACTATGATAAAGCCACCTCAACTTTATCATATTGGACATTTTGATGACTCAATTGTTGAGAAAGTATCCAAGCCCTGATTAAGTTTTGTGCAACAAAGGCAGCCCATACACTGAGGCTCCCTCCACCATACTTCAGTGTCAGGAGTGTAATTTTAATGTTTTGTATAGCGTTGAATATTATTCCTGAGCAATTCAGCTTTTGCTTTATTAGTCCACATTTCCCAGCGGCAGAGCAGATTCCCAAAGTGAGCTTATGATACAGTGATAGACTGTTTGCCAGCTCTAGTGACGTCTTTGAACCTTTAATTCTTATTCATAAATTATTTCTTTATGGCAACTTGGGTGATCGCCCACTTATTGGGAGAAACAATTTATCTAACTGTAGATTGATGACTGCATAAACACAGACAAATTTATGTTGCTTTCCAGCCTTTTTAAGATCAAATAATCATGGTTCACATCAGCAGATGCTTCTTATGAACAGCAAAGCTAAAACATTTGTCTTTTATCACAACGGGTGAGCAAACTATTGACTCCATTTAATTTTCATTTAAGTTATTAGTTCACTTACATTCCCCTCCAGCCTAATAAATGTTTAATGGGTGTGTTCAATAACCATATCAAAAATGTTGTGTTGCCAGCTTAGGCACATTGTGTTTGTTATTGTGTTGTATACAAAGATAAAACCAACCTTTACAGCAAATTAACGCAGAAAACCAGCAAATTTAAAGGTTCCCATACCGTGCTTCTCTTGCCGCTGTATCTGCAAACTGATTTCATTTCTTCCTTTTTTTTTTACTTTCCAGCAATTACACAGAGCGTTTAGTTTTCCAGTCCTTTTTCACCTGGCCTCCCATGAGGCATCTCCTCATTTGAAGATGATGCATTTCCCAAAGCTTGTGTGGATATCGTGGTGAGGGTGGAGCTGGTCAAGAAACAGTTTATGTTGGAAGGTTGAGATAAGCGAGCTGAATATGCAGTTTTCCTGCACTGCAGTTGATGCTTTGATGTGCAGTGTTAACCCCCACTCTGACCCCGCTTTATAAATAAGTGGGCTGTGCTCTTGCCTACAGTTTGGGCCAAGATTCAAAGGAAGAAAAGAGCAAGCCAGGAGAAGGCTTTGGCTGTTTGTAATACTGTGAGCGCACACAATCAGGTATGAGGGAGGCGGGGGAGTGTAAATGCGTTTAAAATGCATATTATGCACAGTTTATTACATAGATTCAAAACATATAGAACCACACACTTGTCTCTACTGTTTCTCCCATGAGTCTCCCCACTGCATCATTCATCAACATTAGCACTCCACACACAAGCACACACACATGCGACGCTTCTCCTAACCAAAATGGGATACCAGAGCAGCGCGCGCACACACACACACACACACACACACACACACGTGTATTTTCCATCCTCACAATTACTCTGCAGCATTTCCTCTGTGAGTAAATGGGCTGAAGGAGGATGTTAGCGGAGTAGAGGACATCTAGCTGCCCTGCAGTTTCTTGCCAAGCTGCTGACGTGCTCCCGTGACTCAAGCTTTTCTTTCTTTCTTTTTTTTTTTTTTTAAATGAAACTGCACCAGATGCACCAGAATTTGATTATGTCCTCCCAGTCTCTCTCTCATTCACTTGTTCAGTTTTCTCTTTTCATCAGCAACTTGTTATTTGCTTCTCCTACGCTATTATCCCACCTCTTTTCACTTATATCAGTCCGTCTTGGTTCTTTTCTTTTCTTTTTCTTTTTTTTAAACAAACCTGACCCCTCAATTTTATATTCTTCTCTTTTTTCTTACTGCTCTTTTTTTCTTAGTCTTCTTTAGCTTATCCTCCAGTTTCTGATAAAAAAGTAATAAGGCTTCTAATGGCTTCAATTTCCTTCCGTCTGCTCTCCTAGCAATCCACAGTGTATTGCATTCTTGAAGATAGCCTTTGTTTTAGAAATAACAAAGGGCAAATGCATACGTGTGTGCGCGCGTGCACTGTGAGTGATGTCTGCAGCCGTATTCCAGATAAGCAAAGGCAGGTGCACGTATGTGCCCGTGCGTGGAAAAAGAGGGCGATGCTGTTGAGCTTTCTATTCATGTGTGTTGGTCTGTACTTCTTTTCAGCACTTTTATATTTATTTGTACACGTCTCCCTTGTGATTCCACCCCACCACTTATGTCGGGGGTTTAACTGAATAGTGGAAGTCGCTGTTCTTGACTTCAGTGGTATATAGTGCCCATAATGCCCCACAGGCTATGCTAGGGGCCTAGCCCAAGGTTATAAAATTTTTACTTAAGAAGGACAAAGAAGACAGCATGCGTGAAAGTCTTGATTCGTGCTTGCATAGGTGTGTGTTTGAGACAGAGAGAGGGAGAAGAATAGAAAAAAGAAAATCACTGAAGGTCAGCATCCTTCTCCTCATATCCTCGTCTCTCCTCCCAGCCACCAAAGATCCACTTTTAATCTCCTCTCTTATCTCCCACCGTTGCGTAGAGAGATTCAATATGAGCCCACTTTGGTCCTGTGGTCCTTGACTCACACAGAGGCTCGTCCAAGCACGCAGGATGAATGGAGCTCATAAATACTACAATACTACATCTGAAATGGGTTCCATCCACAAGCACCTATGTAAGGTCACGGAGGGGAACTGAATATATTCTGTAACCTAAACGTCATAAAAATGAATGTTCACAATACACGACCCCCCACCCCCTTATTTCGATTATTTAGGACACCCTTTATTAAATCTATCCAGTTACAGCTTTTCTCACGTCGGACTGATCTGAAAATTTGTGGTGTTCAGTTTGTAACCCCCGAGGGTTCTCAAGTTATTTTGTGTGACTGCGTCTGCATGCCATTCGGGGCTTATTACTGTGATTAATCACGCAGATTGTCAGAAGTCATTGTTGGCAGATTGCGCGTGTATAATACAACCAGCGATAATCCACAGACGTGAGACAGAGAAAAATGGAAAACTGGAGCAGACAGAATCGAGACACCAGCCGTGTTGTTGATAAAGCTGCTCTTAGACTCATGTTAAAATATTATGTATTCACAATAAAAATCACACTGTGTGCACAGCTTGCTTCCGTGAAAGGTTTTTTTCTGCGGAATGGTGACAGTTTTCTGCATTTTGGCCAGAAATAAAATCATGGCTTCTTTAAGGAATGTAATGTGACATTATGAGAAAAAACAGAAATATATGAAGGGATTTCATTGATTGATTGAGTGATTGATTGATGGCAATGAGTGACAGTGTGGTCCAAGGCCCAACATGGCTTCTATGGGCCTCATTTACTCAGTCTTCTGGGATTTACATCACTTTTCACATCATTTCCAACAGTGTGCTTATGTTCACTCATAAAATATTCAGAATGTAAGAACCTTTGCAGCAGGTCAGGATCCCATTTGTAAGTTTTAAATCTTAAAATCAGCCAACAGTGACAGGACAGTTGTCAGGAGAGACATCTCTCACATGTCTCTGAGGTGGCAGGATTTCATTCAACTGAACTGCGTTGCCAAATGTTAATTAATTAAGCAGCATTTTCAGTTACTGACTTGGTTTGGTAATTCAGGATAAAGAATACTACAATTTTGCCATGGATGTCTGGATTTTTTTGGGAGTATCTGTTGTGGTCTCACACCCCTGCTATACGCAAAAACCAGCTAAAAGCTGGACTCCTGCAACTGCGTATTGCTTTATATCAACAATGATGAAACTAGCTCACACAGCAATGCTGGACATCTTGGCAGAGGAACTAATAAACTCAACAAAGTAATGAAGTAATGAATGAAGACGAAAACCATCAAGGGACCAAACCAAAGCAAGTCTCAGATAGTGCCATAAAAACAACTTGCAGGTGTGGAGGCTGAGTAGTAGAGGGGAGCCACAAAGCTAAAAATTGCAAATGGCCCCTTGTGCTTCGGTCATTAATTAAATCTTCACACCATAAATTGAAAAGCCCCATGCAAAGTCTGCCTGCTCGACCACATATGTTTCCCATACTGCTACAGTTTCCAGAACCAACCAGATTATAACTTGCATCAAGACAGAGACATCATATTTTTGTTTGTTATATTTTTACAGTTGTAACTGAAATCAAAATTGGATTAGATCTTTCTCACATAAGATCCCAAGTCGTGAAGTAAGGCCTTAGTCTGGACTGAAGCCAGCCTTTCATTTATTAAAGGCTTTTGGGACAAAAAAAAAAAAAAAAATCACATACAGGTAAGAAGGTAGACGTCTAATTAGCTAAGACATAGAATTCATTAACAAATTCAAAAAGTAAAACTTTCAGCACTTTGTTTTTCATTTTTTGCTTTATTCACATCAGTTTGCTAACTAGTTAGCTTTCACTCTTAGTGTTGGTACTTGAATTGCAACCTCAATTCCCCCTAAAAACGTTAATAAAATGAATGTAAAGATTTATGAATGAATGTAAATAAAAACAGACTAAACCCTTTCTTTTTTATTCCTGACAGAACATATATAAGATCATATATTGAAAATGAGACATTTCATCATTTCATGGAAAATATTTCCTCAGTTTGACTCAGTTTCAACGTCTGATATGTTTTTTTTATGTTCCACTGGGAATAAAATGTAGTTTTATGGCATTTGCAGATCAATGTGTTCAGTTTTTATGCATCTTCTACACCGCATCCAAACCTTTTTGGGATTGGTTAGTACACAGTATCAAAAAATATCAGCAAGAAATACAACCAGTTCCATTCTCAGTGAGAGCAAGTGTTTTGGCAGATTCTGAATAATCCATCGTTCCAGAGACGATGGTTATTTTATATGCACAAACACCAGGCCTTGCATTATCTGCCAGCCAAGACTCAAAAGAGACTGAACAAGTTTTAACCAATGCACGCTGAACCACATTTCCAAACTTCTGATGAATTTTGAATGGGCAGGCAGTGGATCTACTATTTGTCTCCGTGTCAAAAGACTTACTTCTCTACAGCAGAGGTGATAAAATTCTTAACTTGTATGCAGACAGTCATACCACCACTTCTTCTTTTTTTAATGGGAAAATGTAATCCAAGCCATTGATTTCCCTTGTCAAAAAAGAACAACTTGTACAAACTTAGGGCACGGCACATTGTGAGTTACCAGGTACTAAGACTGAACAAATAAAAGAAGGAAAATTTCTGGATGTCAAATTGTCAAATCTGGCTAAAGAATAAAAATCCAGATATCTCAAAAGTTAGGTTTGACTCTACAAAATATCCTGTCAAGCAACGGAACAGGCTCTGCAAAAAGAAAGTAATAATCATAAAAAAAGACGTTCATATAAAATTGCATTAATTTATAACATGCAAGTCATGCAACCTGCACAGCAATGCGTCAACTTTTCACTGCAAAAAAAAAATAGTTTGGTAGTCGTCTTTAGATGAATGTTCGACAGTCTTCTTCAAATTCAATTTCACATGGATGGCAGTTATATTTATTCAGCAGTTATTTGTGAGTCAAAAGAAAGAAAGAAAAAGGCATAACTACCCAAAGCTTAACTCATTGGCTGCCAGCAGATTTCAGAACAGAGAGCTCCATACTGCCAGCGTTTTAGAGCATTTTGACTGATTTTCAAAGGCCCACAGAATATTCTGTTCTAGGACTATAAAAACACTGAAACTACCAAAATAAAGATTAGACTCTCTTCTTTCACCAGGAAAAGAAAGTTTGTTTCTACCTTTTTCCATTCTTTAGTAATCTGCAGTAGAACATAGGTAAGTTTCAGCAAAAACGCCCATTTCTGACCAAACAATGGAGAAAACGAGCTTTTTATGAAAAGAAACCTGTTGTGCAGAACAATGACTTTGATACAATTTTTTTTTGTTTTAGTGACACCTCAAACATCTGAACAGTGGCTTCCTTATATAAAACAAAAATACTGAAGGGTTTTTGATGGCAAAAACAATCATTTATTTACAAACTATGTACAACTTTGACATTTGAAAACAAAGTATGAACAGAAAACCAAACTCCATTAATCCAGGTATGCATAGTGTGTGTGTGTGAGAGAGAGAGAGTGCGTGAGTGAGTGTGTGTGTGTGTGTGTGTATATACATCACAGAATACTCTATGTAAACATTTTGGTGAAAATCTGTAATCTGGACTCATACATTCATATTTATTTTAGGTTTTCCAATGAGAGTAACCTGCAATCATCATACCAAAGATACAGGGAAGCTGTGCAGATGTCACATAAGAAGAGACATGAGGAGGAGTGTGGTAATAGTGAAGACTCTTCATCCTGCACCTGTCATGACACCAGCTGACATCATACTGTAGGTAAGGGCTGGGAGAATACAAATAAAAGAGATGAAAGAAATGACAGATGTAAAACCTCGGCTTTTGGTCATTCTAAGCAAGATTATGTTTGCCCCTCTCTCCATGCCCTCCTCCCTGCGCCATACTTCAAATACTCTTGTGGACTGTTTCTTACTTGTCAACTTTACTGTCACTACTACTTTAAAAAGGTTACAAACTCGAGGCATAAAGGTAGTGGTACAGCTTGGTTTTGAATAAAACTGACTGACACTACAAGGTTTTGAAATTTTTATTGCAGGTCACAGGAAAGCAGCAGAGGTACATCCTAGACTTAACACTATGCCATCGCAGAATGCTAGTATATATTTTTGAAAGCGTAGGTAAACAGTGCAAAGAAAGTGTATCAGAGCTACAACCCCAAATCCCCAAAAGTTAAAACATAATTAAAAGCAGAATGCAATGATTTCCAAATCTCACAAGCCCATATTTTATTCCCAATAGAACATGAACAACATGTCAGATGCTGAAGCTGTGACATCTTACCATTTTGTGAAAAAAATAGCTTTTCACATCTCAAAAATGGAAGGAACAGACCAATGTTTACCATTGTGTCACATACCCTCTTCTTCTAAACGCTGCCTGTCTGGGACATTAGAAAACCAGTTATTGGAGTTTATCTATCTTCTCTGGTGCAGGAGTCTAGTTGCTCAACATTCTTGGGCCTGCGTTGCTGGATTTTCCATTTTATGATGCACAAAATGTTTTCTATTTGTGACAAATCTGGACTGGAGGCCGGTAGGTTCATCACCCAGACTCTTCTCTCATGAAGCCATGCTGTTGTGATGATGCAGTATGTGGTTTGGGGGTGCATAAGTTGCAGCTATCCAATTTCTGTTTGAAATAATAATAATTAAAAAAAATAAATTTTGTTTTTAGTTTGGAAATCGTTAAATGAACGAGTTGTATCCCATTTTTCTTTTTAAAACTGAAAAAAACAAAAATGGGAAACAACACTTTCACTGACTTCAAGTGCATGAATGAAAGTTTATTCTTTATTAAAGACAAGATGTTAAGTGGGATAGCTTGTGTTGATATAGCTTGGCATTCTTGCTGAAATATGCAAGAGCATTTCTGTATTCTTTCTCTAAATTTTCTTCACTTTTTTCTCACAAAGGTCTCGTACATGCAAGTCAGATTCAACAAACGCTCTTAACTTTGGGAAAAGTGTTTAAACGACGTGTGTAAACATGATGAATGCCACCCGTGTGTATTTAAGTGCTTGTGCACGAGGATAGTAAATTTGCATACGCCACGCCCAAAATAATATCATACACTTCATCGCCTTTGCAAGGAAGCATTCATTCATTAGAATGGCATCAAGGTGCAAAAAGAAAAAAAAATACAGGCTTTGAGATTTAAATCATGTTGTTAGAGATCCAAAACTGAAAATCTATGTTTTTTTTAATAGTGTCAGCAGTGGAATTATGGGACCTGCCATATCACCTGTTATTTGTACTGTGACCGAAATAAAAAAAGAAATGGTTTGACATGAAAATGGCTTCAAAAAAACATCTGGCCAGGAGCTCGATGAGAGCAACTGGAGGAGGTCAAGGGGAAGTCAGTGTCAATGCAGTGGATGAGAAAAGGGAAGTTGGACTGTCAGGCATTTCAGTGGAGGATGTTCCCCTGAACACAGACTTGCAACAACCTGACTATGAAGATAAGGCCAGCATACCCGACTCTAATGGTTAAATGTTCAAAATAATTTCTTGTTTTCATAATTCTTAAATACCACATCAACTAGAATTAAATATAAAAAATGAAATAAGATTTAACTTGCTCTGATTATTCTACTCATTTATTTCCCTTTGTAAAAATGTTGAAGATGTTACATATGTGAAAGGAATAGTCAAACAAACATGTTATTGTCATGCCATTTTATTCAGAGGATGAGCACTTAGACGCAGCACCACAGCTGGGAACATCTGATGCGCCACTTCACCACTGTCTCCCACACACACAAATAGTGTCCGATGCTGTTCTAAAAAAATCAAGAGCAGATTTCTAAAATGTCTTCAGAATATGTCTGGGAAGTTAGACGAGATATCAAGTAGTCTTGCATGCATTGCTAAATTATCTTGAAAAATTCTCAGACTGATAAAATGTAAAACAAAAACCTTTTGTAAGTTCTTGATTTTTTTTTTTCAATTAATTACAGCATTATAGCCTACACTAAAGCAGTGCACAGTTGTTGCCTCATTATGGTGGCACTTTGATGCGGCGGTCTATGAGGGGGGTCTTCTGGCATGCTGTCTGCCAGGGCCTCGTTTCCCAAATACATTGTTAGCCTGAGTTGTTTGCAAAGTCCAAGGTCTTACAGCTTTCGGGCCGTCTCCTGAAACCTTTGTTGCTTAAAAGCTTCATAAAACCCCTCCTAGATCTACGAGTGATACATGATTGTCGTAACTCACTAAGATCATCTTAACGCAAACAAGACTCTAAAGAGTCTCCAGCTGGAGGTTCCATCATAATGCATGTGTCTATAATGTATTATGTTTCAAACTAACAATATGCTTGTATTCACATGTTTGCCCAAGTAGCCTAAATATGTTTTTAATTTGCTGATTAGTGGAGATAGTCAAATTGCAATTAA